>JAOYSI010017749.1:24906-35064 GCA_025775065.1 Hiodon alosoides
ATGTCTGTGGAACTGACTGTGCTGTGTGTGATGTCTGTGGAACTGGCCGTGCTGTGTGTGATGTCTGTGGAACTGGCCGTGCTGTGTGTGACGTCTGTGGAACTGGCCGTGCTGTGTGTGACGTCTGTGGAACTGGCCGTGCTGTGTGTGATGTCTGTGGAACTGGCCGTGCTGTGTGTGAGCTGTCAATGTTAAGGTTAACAGTCATTGTTGTGGTCCCCCATTAATCAGTGTCATCTCTGTGTTTCACAAGGTGACCTCCCCAGGCAGTCTCCTCGCCCTTCCATGGGCAGCAGGCAGAAAATCAATTACCTGTGAGTTATTACAAATGAACCTTTCTGCACTTTACACAGTATTTTCCAGGTTTAACCGGGAACTAACTTGTCTTTATTTGTTATTCAGTGTATTTTAAAAGTGTTTTAGTGCAACTACATACTAAATTAACGTTTTGTAAGTGTGAAAAGAGTCTTTTTAGAAGAAACCTCTTACCTGAAAATCACTTCCTATGCACACACTCCACGTGTACTGCACTTTTCTACCACCAGGGGTCATCATTGATCATAAAACCAATACATTACTATTTGCTTAGTAGATGCTTTTATTCAAAGCCACTTTTACAGTTATTACTGTTTATGCATCTATTTATACTGCTGGATATTTATTGAAGCAATTAAGTTTAAGTTCCTTGCTCAAGGATAAAACAGCCGTGGTGGGACTGAAACAGGCAAGACTTAACCATACACCACCAGCTGCAGTCTGTAGTGTAAATTTATATAGATCTTTTCTGGAACGGATGTCCATGCTAACGGAGATGCTCATGAGAATCTTTCTGTTGCCTAGATAACTGATGGAGAATGTAACGCACAAAATGAAGGAAGAGGATCTTCTGACTGTTCAAGTCATCCAGGCCCCCCTATCTCTTAAATGTTTAATCTAAGTACATTTTTGGAAAGATTTCTTAAGTGCAAGTCCCCTTTATTTGACAAAAATGCAGTCTTTGGTTTTGCCAGCAGGGGGCGACAGAATGCTTCCAGTTTCGTTGATCAGTACTGCAGCGATAACGTCACTGATGGTTTATTGATGGCTGTCGCTTGATGTCCCCACTGCCAATGGCACGTCCTGCCTGTCCCAGACGCCATGATTCATTTTAAATGCATATTTTCATCTGCATGTATTGTGCACTGGTGCATATATTCCCCAGGACCAGGACACCCATGAGAACAGCATTCACTGCTAAAGAGGTCATCCCTGGAAGAAACCGAGAAGCGTCTTTTTGTCCCCCGTTCACCACAACAAATTAAGACCCCTGCCTCTAAGACTATTGTAGTTATTATTTTTATTTTTTTCCCAGAGGCTTTATTATCGTATTATATTGCCAGGTGCAGTAGGGAGGATCAGTATCCCGGAGATGCAAAACTGTTTGCAATTTTTAACGTCATTAAAACAAAAACTGAGCATGCTTTTCCTTCTGGGGTTCGTTGGCCTAAATGTCTCTGCAGCCCTGCCAAACGTTGCCTCTGTGTTGTAACGATGCCGCAGTCGTCATGTAAAAACACAACACAACACCGCAGAGCATCAGCAGGGCATTTAAAACAAAAAAGGCACAGGTCGTCTGGATTTCTGCTCCTCTCTGGTTCTTCTTTTTATTGCTGATGGGTTTCATGCATCTGTGGGTTTTAGTATTCAAATCTAAACAAATGCTGAACTGGACCTGTTTAGACCAGAAACCCATTTTCTTTATAATGAAACCTCTCGATTTGTCTGTTTTGATATATATGTTAAAAAAGTCTGAAAAGATGTAGTTCATTAAAACAGTGTAGTCGTACGGCACACAGTAAGTCACTAAGTGCAGTAAAATGGAAGATATTCCCTGTTTTCAGTTCTTAAATAACTGAAACCCGAAAGGTTGATACCAGGTGAAATGTCTTATCTCACAGCGTGCTTAAGGTAATATAAGAAGGGATTATTATAGCCATATGGTTTTCTGGCTATTTCTGATCCCCTGCAAGCGAACAGCATACATTTATTTTTGATTCCGTGGAAACTGAACCCAACTACTTTGCCTTCAAGACAATGTTAGCATTTTGAAAGCCTTTCGTAATATATTGAAATACTAGACAGGCAATGTATTTAAAGAGTCAAATCCAGTTGTTGTAAAAAGCAAACCAGAATGATATCTTAGTCGCTAAAAAGTGGTAGAAGTTAGTATCAAAATCAGAAGTTAGTTTCAAAATGATTTACCTATTTTCTTTAATTTTCTTAATGGTTTTTAATTTATGATAGCTATCATTTTATAATAATGGAAACTGTAATGGAAAATTTCCTTTTAAACTGTATTAGACAATTGTTTATTGTGTTTTCAATTAGCCTATAGTCTGTGATTTACTAGTGATTTGTGGTTGTTGGTTTTTTAAATGACTATTGATTTAGCAAAGGCATTGATTTTTGTGTATAAATAAAGGTATAAAAAGCTATAAACGAGAGGATAAGATTATTTTCAGTCCACACATCATCACCATTTTGGGAACATCTCATTGATTTATCGTTTGGTAATGCTACCCTGTATTTATACAAATGGGTGACAAATGAAAGGAAAAACCTACCGTGAGGGGGTCCAGAGGTTCTGTAATGCTGTGGGGGGCATTTTCCTGGCATGGTTTGGGTCCCCTTGTCCCCTTAGAGGGAAGGGTCAGTGAAAATTATAAAAACGTTATTCTAAGTGATCACCCATGGTGAAACATTTCTTTCCTGATGTGAGTGGTCTCTTACAGGATGACAATTCCCCCCTCCACAGGGCACGAGGGGTCACAGAATGGTTTGATGAATGTGAAAATGATGTGAATCAAATGCTATGGCCTTCACAGTCACCAGATCTCAACCCAATTGAATACCTATGGGAGAGTTTGGCAGTGCTATCCACCACCATCATCAAAACCTCAAACGAGGGAATATCTTTTGGAGGAATGGTTTTCCATCCCTCCAGTAGAGTGCATATGCCAATATGCATTGATGCTGTTCTGACAGCTTGTGGTGGCCTAACACCTTACTGTGAGGCTTCATGTTACTAACATCCTTAAACTTAACGTGAATCAAGAGAGAGACTTATCAGCTATCTATGTGACTTGAAAATGACTTATTATCACATATCGGTCACAAAAACATGCTGACCTTAGTGCTCACAACCTGGCCTGATTCTGAACACCACTTTGACGCTACTCTTCTAGCGATGAAACAAAAATATACCATGGCTATCATCCTGGGATTGATTCACACTGGAGTACTCCCCCCACGCCCACTCTGTTCCCTTCTCTGTCATCTCTTCCTTACGTCCATGTGGCCATTTTACTACCACCTTGCATGTTCTATTCAGGCAATCACCAATTGATACTATCACCATATCTCCAAACAAAATGTACGCCATATTTTAGGCAAGAATGGTTTTGAATCATGTATGAGTTACAGCTTGACTAATTCGTATTAAATTCAATGGTAAACGGCAATTGTTCTGCTGAAAATGAAAAAACAACAAGCAGCTTACAAGGGCCTTGTCATTGCCCAACAACCTCCAACCTTAGCCCACATAAACGGTCATGCATACAAATATGAAGCTGCCGCATTATGCAAATGATTTCCAGTCCCTTTCAGCTCCGATTGGGTGAAATTTACGAGGCTGAACTGTGTAAAACTATAGGCTTCTGAGTCGTAACTCTCTGTGTGATGGGCCTGGCCCTTTTAATTCCAGCATGTCACAGACAGTTTATGAGCTCTCCTCACATAAATTTCACTCACTTGCTCGAAAAAACACGACTTTTTTTCACCTTCTTGAGTCATGATGGGAATTCTTGCACGGGATGCTGGGAAAATTTCATCTTGCCACATATTATGGAAAGAGCGTCTGCTCCCTTCAGCTGTGTTTTCTAGACAAATGCCCTTTAGTAAATCCGGGCAGGAAATAGCTTAGCATAGCATCCAGAGCACACAAAGGCACTCTAATTGAGTTAGAAAAATATGTGCCATCAGGTGCCCAGTAATAAATAAGAAATTAATCCTGTTGTCCGCATTCAACTGGGTTACCTGACAGAATAAACACCCCATCCCCCCCTCACCTTTGTTTCACACAATTGGCCGCTTACTTGGCAGTGTGCAGTGTCCATTTACTTAGGATTGCCTGTGAGTCATAACCTCCTGACCTCAATCCACACTGGCGCGAGTGAGGGCTCCATCAATATTGGCAGCGGTCTTCAGTGGCTCCCGACTTCTCGTCCAGGATGAAATATGCCCTGGCCTGGAACGTGCCAGAGGCCAGCATGATGGAGTGGGGCTCCGAGCAGCAGCCACGGCTCTCAGGAAGACGTCCAATTTCTCGATATTCATGAGCAAGAAGCGGTCATGGCATCTGGACGGGCCTCCCTGTCCACCTTAACTCCAGCTGCAAGTGCAGAAGATTCAGTTAATCTCTCTGCCCTCCTCTCGCACCATTGGAGCGGAGTAATGCCCTTATATCAACCCAGCGCCGTCCGACGGAGGGAGTCGGAACGCACTGCTTTATCCATCTGCTGTTATTGTGTTATTGTCATCCCGCAGGCCGGAGTCCATAACTTTAACAAGGGGGTATAAAGAGCAGGAGGTGGAGAGCGTGTGAATCATTACACCCCCCCCCCCCCCCCATCCCCACGGGTCCTCGCTGCTACCTTCGCGGTCACTCTTCTCTGCAGCTGCCGCTGACCGACCACTGCAGCTGGGCCATGAGGCTTGCCACCTCTGTTGTGTGAGACGTTAATTTAGGCCTGTTAATCTTTGTAATCTTTTAATTTTAATTAGGCTGAGCGGCAGCCCCTGTGAGGACACCGCGGCAGTTGCTGCTGGAATTATGGGTAATCGCAGCCCCCCGCTTGCGGCTTTAGGGCTATTAATGAAAAGATTAGACTTTGCTGGGAGGACAGAAGTATGCTATTTACCCAAGGCTTTGGGAAGAAAAATGAGTGGAAGTGACTTATTTTTTTCCAATTGTAGCACACCCATTATGTTGTTGAATGTATGTTGAATACCCTGTCCTCATCTCCAAATTAAATGGTTTTTTTTTTATAGCTCTAGTGAGGTGTCCATTTTCCGGTATTTTAGTTGTTATGTGATGGAGCAAGCAAGTGATGCCGCTAGACTGGTCTTTTATGTCTTTTCTACTTAATTAGCTATCCAGACCAAGACGTGAATCGTTACTGATCAGAAATTTTCTGCGAGAATAAAGACAGTATTATTGGAATTTTACTGTTTTTACAAGGGCCTTCTAAATATGCATATAGAAAATGTATAATATCTCAGATGGACTACAATAGAGCATTACAGTCAAATCTAGTAAAATATTTGGATACTGAATCTGCTGTTTATCGGGGGATATATTTATACAGCTCTATTATAAACAATAGGAAAACTTTTTGAAAAATGTTTTCTTAATATTGCAGTGAAATTGCTCTGCACACTCCCCACTAGAGGGCGCAAGCATTACAGCCACTCACAAGTCACCAGCAAGCCCCAAAATAAACAAGTGGGGAGTTGGGGTGGGATCACTGTGACTGTAAATCTCCCTAAAAACAACAAAAGAGAAAAAGTTTCAATTTCCAGAACCTGCCCACATCAGCACAGCAGCACTCTGGCACAGCCAGTCATCCTGCGCGCCAGTGACCGTTTTCTCGGCGAGAGATATATCTGATTCATCCAGAGAGGAGCATCTCCGACTACCACGTCAGGCAGGCTAAGAGCAGTGGGCAGAATATTGACGGACAAGCAGACGAGGCTCCATCTGGATACTGGATACTGCTCGGTTATTGTCATCACCTTGGTGGCACAGGGTGCAATATCTACACAGTGGGTCCTTCTCATTCGGCCAAAAGTTCCGTGGCTGCGCCTGACTGAATTATTGCCCTCTCTTGTGTGATAATTAAGACAGGGGCTGACCCAACCTTATGCACGCGGCACACGCCGCTCTCCGAGCCAGACTTATGTTCCCGCATAGTTTTCCTGGAGCCCTGGGGCGAACGAGGGGTTAAAGAGGTGGATTCTGTGCACATCCTCCTCCGTGGGGAAGTGCTCTACAATACCTCTGTGATATGTTGAAGAAGGGACTCCTGGACTCCAGTTAATTAACCACATCAGTTTCTTAATGTGATCAATTTTAATTAAACTGAATTTTAATTGGGATCGGAGGTCTGCGGAGAGCAGTTGCTAATTCTGCAAGAACGCATGTGCCGGCAGAGCGCCTGCTTTTCACTTCACATTTGCTGGTGCCTAATTAATATGGATAGGGCATTAAGCCGTTTGGACTCTGGTGGCTTCCATTTCATGACTATTAATGATTTTAATGAACTGGACTAAGGGCCGGACTAAATCAAAGCCATCGCATCGCAATAGAATTTACGAAAAGTTTCCCTGGTTTAAAACACCAGAAAAACAGTATGTTATATTTGTATGTTGTTCTCTTTGTAATCATTGTAGAACAATAGGTTTGGAGTTTTCCCTCGATTTACTTGCTGTGTCCCATGATTCCCTCTGTGACTTTACCATTACGTTCGGCTATTGAATTTGAAGACACAGTACTCATTACAATAAACCTAACTAGCACTCCGTTTTTAATAAAGCAATAACTCACACCCTTGAGTGTCTAATTGCTTTTATAAAACTGATTAATAAATTATTGTTGTATTTAGAGCACATTTAATACTAGAGACATCATTTAACAAAGTTTATTGCAGTAAACATGTCATTCTGTGAAGTAAAATGTAACAAACTGCGCTTTATTTTTATGTAGTGATTAGGCAGCTGTGTGTTATTGTCTCGTGACCGCATAACTGGAATGAAAACTGACCAAAGGAAATGTGGGACCAAAACTATCAGTTTTACAACATTAAACATCAATGCTTGCATTTTCTTTGCATATGTTCACAATATCCCCCACACATTGAAAAGAGATGCGCAGTGCGCAGCTTGGTCTTGGCGAACAGACAGAGTAGAGTGACATACGCAGGCACACATTTGAACAAATAAATAAACTGTAGCAGGAGGTCCCCAGCCAGGAGAGCATGGCAGCATTGTGAAATAAGACGAATAAGCTGAATTATTGTCAACAACACAAGACCTGGTGCGCATATATAGAAATTATTGTAATTATTATTGATAGATTTTTCTCACTGGCATTTTGACCAAGGCTTTTTGTTTATGTCTTGTTTATGTGGTTTGTTGATGTGTCTTTTGTATGCAATTTCTGGAGCAGACTTCTGTAAATATTTGTCTCATATATACATTTCTTCCAAGCTAAATCTTGTATGCGTACAATACAAATGCAATGAACTGATCAACAAACTAAATGGTGTACTAAATACATATACACTCGCAACAAAAAACACTCGCAACCTTACATGCCAGCTACCGATAATTCGCATTTAGTACAAAACATATTTGCCAGGTTTAGTATTATTGAGAATTTCCATTACTCTCTGCTATTTCACAAGCAGACATGCCTGTTTCCTGGTCCTGTTTAATAGTCAGGAACGTAAGCTGCAATTGGTCGACAGCTGCTGTCTTGTGCCCCCCTAGCAAAACCTGTGCACGTCCCCTTCATGCACTGAGAAAAGTTAGAAAAAAGTAGCAAAGTTTATCACAAACTTCATTACCGCATGCATGGTAGAAGTTTGATTTGGTACGGTCCTAAATCCATAAGTTTCAGAGCTTGACTCAAAGGTGCTATCTGGCACTTATTTGATTCAGTGCAGCCTTTGAGGTCAAGCTGGAGGAAACCAATCTGCCCTGCAGCCAACAAATGGCCACTTGCTGGGCAACAGATGAAACAAAAATATTTCAGTTTTTGGAAGCTAATATTAGTATATCAATAAAAATGCCCGGAATCCAGCGGTTTGCTCCCAAAAACTTTCTGTGTTAAAATAACACAGGAATTTCCCGTTTGTATGAATGTTTAATGTACTTTGCTGCATTGTCTGAAATGCATGATCTAAACGCAGATTTTAAAGTGTATGGGACAGCACCTTTAGAGCCAGACAGCTTTGGTATTTTCTTATTGTTGACTGATCATGAATGTAGCCAGGTTGTTTTTTTTTTTGTTTTTTTTCAAACAGCTGCATTTGAACCCAAGCCTGAATTAATACAGTCTGATGGAAAGCATGTGTAAAATCTGGAGCAAAGTATTGAAAGCTCTTTCCGGAAAAATGAATTCAAATTCAAAACCTCTCTACTTCCCCTCTGTATTAAGTACCACGCAGAGATAAATATTGAGTATCCAGCACCAGTGAGTGCCTCCGAAGAACCTTAATTTACCTCCTTGTTTAAAATAAAGGTTTTACCTAGTGCTGTCAAAAGAGTGCCTTTCCAGTGCTCAACACACTGACGAGCAAGGCGTTAGTGGCAAAGAGGAAGCTCCTACCGGCTAGAGAGGGTTTCATCCCAAGCTGTTAAAATGCACGAAGATCTAAATCAGGTTCTCCAAATAAAGCTTGTGTTTGTGGACTACAGTGTGGCATTGCTGTGGCTGGGCTGGTTTTTCAAGCTAGTTTTTTAACGGCATCTGATCCTGATCTGAGCCATTGAACAAAATTAAATGCAATTCCTGTTTCTGTAGCTATGCTTTCTGACATGATGCCTAAAAATGTCAGAGAGAAAGAAATATTAAGTTTGTGTGCAACAAAAAGAAAAAAAAAAGTAATTATAAACATACTCTCTGAAAGAAGACTTTTGACTTTTGAACCAAAGCCTCAGTTTATTCATTGCGTATGAAAGTACAGCTTCTGATTCTAAATCAGCAATCATTCATCGTTTATTATTTATACATTTTTAGGTTCTTGATTGAATAATTGGAATAATTGACTACTGTGAATCAGATGTGGTTGGCAAGGTCAAGTTTGCTTGCTTTGTGAAGGCTCACGCTGCCTCTGCCTGTGTCGCAGTGATGTCAACCAAGGTTTTATTCCGTGAACCATCGCTTTGAATTCATTTTATAGTGAAATAGCATTTTTTGAGGAGCCTCTGTTGTCCCACAGAACCCTGCCTTGATGCTGCAAAAAAAATTCAAATTCCTCCAATTACACTGCTACATAACAATGTGAGTAAATTACCGAGGATGCCACGCATTCAAGTGCCCAAACGCTGGCCCGAAAAGCAACGCTGGTGAACAGCCAGCAGGATCCACCTGCCTCCTCACATTCCCCACTCATTCCTGGCAGTGAGGACGATGGCGTGCTTATCCTCCCTGTCACTCCAGGCCAAGCACAATGGTGGAGAGGAACACAGCCAGCCCCACATTCTACAGCGTCCCATTTTGTGACTTCGGTCTTGTGCGTATTAATGATCTAACGGGCTGCGCCGCGGTCCCTCACCCAGGCTGTTGTCTGAGAGTAGAGGAGAGTGCGTTTTGTGCATCCTCCACTCCGAGGTAATAGCCTTCACAGTTGACAGCCCTGAGCAGTAATTTACGGCCCAAAATCTCCATCTGTTACACAAAAGATGCACAGGGCCCGTGTTGAACTCCTCCATTATAGGAGGCGCAATCTTTACATATATATTAGACATGCTGTGTTAAAATTCATGAGGGGATTTCAATTAATTCACGTGGCGGGCAACGGTTATGTTTATTAAATCCGGAGTGATGACACGCGACATGGATCAGAGTGAGGTCATATCCTTTCGCTCACTGGTCTTCACTGGTCTTACAGAGGACAAAGAATTAGTCCTTGACAGAGTGTCCTCTAACATTATTCTACTTACTTTACTTATCCACAGCCTATCACCTGAGGGCAAGTCTTATTAAATACAGACGGTAGAAAACCTACAGTATATAGGCTGTATATGTTCTACAACAAACTAAACTCGATGTGAAAAATGTATTTTTATTTACAGCGTTAAAATCATTTCATACATTCTGAAATCATTTCAGGCTTATTGAAACAGTTTCAGAGCAGTGAGGAATCAGCAAGAACCCAATGAGCTCCATCTTATACACTAAGATGTGAAGGGTGGGGCTGGGGGGGGGGGGGGGGCGCATTAATGATTCAGGAGTGAAATTGGTGTGTATATAGTATATAAATTGAAATCTGTAGTAAGGGTTTTTATTGCTGGGGTTGGGAGAAATATTGCACGAAGTAGTAGTTGGGGGGGGGA
>JAOYSI010017760.1:9846-22575 GCA_025775065.1 Hiodon alosoides
ACTACAACGCATTACTCAAGCTGGCTGAGCTGTTTAATATTTCAATAGCAACACTACATTACTACAACACTACAACGCATTACTCAAGCTGGCTGAGCTGTTTAATATTTCAATAGCAACATTACATTACTACAACACATTACTCAAGCTGGCCAAGCTGTTTGATATGTCAAGGGCAACACTACCTCAGTGGAGATACGGAGATCATAGCACTAAGAGGAGGCGTCACAGGAGGTGATGTAAACATCAGACAATCCTCTCCACTAACAGGGACATGCAGCCCTTTGGTCTCACCCACAGCCTAACCTAATGATCTAGTCAGAACGGCCTGTTCTTCCATCTCGGGTAAGCCACAACATGGTGACAACTCACCACCTGTGCCTGGTTACATCTGACACGTGTTCTGTCCCGATATTACTAATAGAGAAGTCTGATCTGATTTTTTCCACTAGACTATTGTACCTTCCATCTCTCTGTCTGAATGCAGAGAGCTGATTCGTTCTAATTTCTCTTTTTCTGGGCGAAGAAAGAACCCATTTAAATCATACTCCTGAACCGAAGTATCTAGTAGAGCGATTGAAATCTAATTTTAAATATCACTTTATTAAAATAAAAAAAATCTTAAGTGCAGCCTTACACGAGTATTATATTTAATGACAGGTATGTCTTGATTTTATCTTACTATTCATGGAGAAATCTTATCTTTCACTTGAGCATACCCTCTTGCCTACAGGAAGAAACACATTCAGTGAAGCCTAACCCGATTTAGTGTGTATGGCAGACATTATATAACACTAACCTGTTTAAAAAAAACAAAAAAACAGGAGATATATCCTGCATTTCTGGAGGGTCAAAACATATTAGTACGTAACAATATGTCATCTGCAGACTTTTGCAGAATTTGACTGCCGAAACGAAATGCACCAGATGCATAATTATTGGTGTAACTTTTTTTCCCCCAAAGTCGACCACGACCTCCACCACCGCAGCCCAACAGAGCCTAACAGTTTTCCGACCCACAACAGGCCCAGGTCAAACCAGAGCGGGACCGAACCGGCAGGCGGGCACCCCACCTGTTGGTGAGCGGTCCGATGAACGGGTTGGTGATCAGCTGCACGGTGGCCTTCGAGGCGAACAGAAGTCCCACTTTGACGTTTTCGTTCAGGAGCTCCTTGTCCCCCTTGTGGCAGTCGGGTTCCGAGGCGTTGCCCGGCGTGGCGGGCGAAGCAGACAGGGTGTGTTCCGCAGGGCGCGGCGTGGCACCCCATGGACCCCCCACCGTCATCCTGGTGGAGTTGTCGTAGAGGGACAGGATGCTGCTGAAGCTGCTGGAAGGGGACTGTGGAGTAGGCGTGTGGTTCCTCACGGCAACCCCCTCCTCGGCCGCCGTGTAAAGGTAACTAGGGATTATGGGCACTGCCAATATAGGGTGAAGAGTCAGTGACAAGCAGCCCCCAGGCCAGTGGATGCCCGACTCATTTTCCCACCCAACAAGTTGTCCACAGTTTACGTTAAGTCAAGCCTGAGGTGTGCTTTGCAACTTGCACTGTATCATAGAAAAGAAGCCATTCGGATGATTTCACTTTTGAAACACGGGCTTCTATCAAGTATTGCATTGTTTTAAAAAGTAATCTCTACGGCGATTTAGCGCTACGCCAGGTCAGCTTAGTCGTTAGCCGTTAGCGCTCGCGCCTCACTCCACCACGACTATCATTCTCGCAGTGTTTCCTCGGTGTGCTACAGTTTCCGCCCACGACCCGAAGGTGACCTGGCGATTTGAAAATTAGCCAAGTGAGTGTGTGCGGCTCTGGGTATTTCTCTCTGCTCCGCGACAGACAGTGATTGACAGTGTCCTCAGAAGGGGGTTAGGGTCCAGCAAACTGGGGGCCTGAATTGGATCAGCGGTCATGGAAAATGAATAAATGATGCTGTGCATGTTTCAAACACTTGTTTTTTTTTATGGCTTATGAGTGCTCTTAAGTTCCAGGAAGGCATTACATAATGACTTCCCTCCAGCCCAGAGGAGACAGAAACACTTCTGACCCTCATCTGCGCTGAGCAATAGTTGACTCGGTTTTTTTCTTATCTCGCAAACACGTTTAGCGATGTGAAAAGCTACGCATGAACTCTCTGTGTTTTGACAGGAAGCTCTTGGCTGCACAAACAAGGGAACTGATCGAAAACCAGAGCCGCAGCGACTGAAGCTAAGTCTGTAGCACCAGGCAATTCAGTTCAAATGAGCGTCTGACCACAAAGTAATATTCAAATGGACAATTACAGAGTCTTTCAATGCCGTAGCACGAGGACGCCGTCAGTGCTGAGATTTTTGATACCAGCTTCTTTCTGTTCCATTGACGTATACTAAACGTATTCTGAGGAGTCTGAAATCTTATTAGCAATGTTTCAATTTTCCTTGGGTCTGATCGTTTGATAAAGATTTAAAAGAGCTTTCTAAATATAATTCGAAACTGTGATTACTGGGTTATTATAACATCCAATAGGCACATAAATATTGCTTTTAAGAATTGTGTTTCACTATATTACAATATTCAAAGTAATGTATGCATACGACCATGGCTATTGTAAAAAAAGAGACCTGTCTACTGTGTATAACACCCGCAAGTTGAGAACTTTTGGACCCAATGCTTTTCATGGACCAAATGCCTGTCATCGGAGATAACGCTGTTTCTAGCACAGTACCTCTCATTTAGCCCACGATAGACCACAAATTTTGGTTCTTGTTTACCAACCTCACCCCAAACTGGACTGGATCTTTGTAATCTTTTCGGGATGTCCTTGAATTGTTTTCCACTTCTCAAAGACATCATTAATCACAACTTGCTACAGAATATCAGTAGGGACAACTTTAGCCGAGACATCAGCCGTGACAACCTCTATACTGACGGTCTGATTTTCTGTCGAAACGAACACAAGTGCATGCTGAGGGTATTCTCGAGGTAGATTTTAATCCAGTGCGTGACTGATATATCACGGCAACACATGCATCTCACCCGTAGGACCACATGGCAGTTGGACCACATTGACCACATTGGCAGACTTGAGATTGTCAGTTCAGGACATGTCAGTTCACGGGAAGGTTTGTCGAGATCCTTATTGCTTGTGATGGTAGGATTTGAGTGACATGCAGATAGACCTGCTCTAACCCAAGATGAAAGGCACCCTTGGCGGGTTTAGAAGCATGTGCACTCTTTAAAATCCAGTCTTTGATGATCAAATGTAGAATCTTTAGCTATGGTCGTTGAGCGTCTTTAACCTTTTGATTTACTTTCGAGATTTTGTCACGTTTCAGAGGACTCGGTGACATCTCGAACAGTGCCAGAAGTTCCGTTAGTCTACTTCTGTACTCCTGTATCTATGATCCATGATTTGTTAGTCCCGTTGATTGCACAGAAACCATTTTTACTTTATTTAAATTTAAATATCTTGGTCAGTGCACACAAGGAACATGTCTTTATGTTCAGGTGCATATTTAAAATGGCTAAATGTGTCAAATATTATGTAGTCATAATGTTACTTATTACTACTAAGTCACTATGTTAATTGTTCTTTATTATTATTATTATTATTATTATTATTATTATTATTATTATTATTATTATATTCTTATTTTAGGCAGTTCTACTACACGGGAGAACTAAAGTAAGACACCAATTTGAACATTTCTTTTTAAGTACAGCCTATTTGAGAATTATTCTTTCAGTCAAATTTAACGGAAATTTACAATTACTGAACTACTACATTAGCAAAAGGTAGGGTACGATTGAGGCTTATATTGTCTGCAATTAATACACGGCAGATTATTAAGGAATACCAAACTCTGAAATGCAACATACTTAAGTCGGTTGCCAACTACTTCCTCCCAAATCCAATCGCATCGAAAAAAATACTTTTCTAACAAGTAATAGGCTATTAGGACGCACGACGGAAGGTATTTTTTTTACCAGTTTTTTGACAGTCTGTGCGTTCTGCTCGGGCACCGTGGCAGACACGTAACAGGTGTGAATTCCGTAAACAAAACATGTTTTCTGAACTGTACTTACCAACAACTGTGAGCAGCATATTGTCCAGCAGCAAAGCGATGAATACGATCAGCAGAATGAGTCTCCTCGACTGTCTTTCCTCTCTTAGCCATTTTAACAAACTAAATTCGCGCAGTGTGTCTAATCCACCCATGTTGTAGTCCGCGAAGCAGAAATTTGCCCTGTTACGAGAGAGAACACGTTCGAGACGTTAAAGAATGATCTGTGAGATGTTAAAAACACACACACACGGGAAGGTCAGGTACAACCAGATAACTTTATGTCGTGAGACATTTGTTTCAAATACGAATTAACATACTTTGATAGTCAGAATTTTAAGAAATTGGGCGTCCTTGCAAAGAAAAGGGTTAGGAAAAGTTTTTTTTACCTGAGAAATTGTGTGGTCCGTTATAAAATTGTAATATTGTCACACAAATGTGTGCGGTTGTTCATTAAGGACTGCAACAAATATCAGGCTACACTGGAATAGGCGCTCGAAATGCAGCGTTAACAGATCGAAAGTAATCTTACCTTAAACGCACATTTGGAAAAATCCTTCGCTATTTCAGCAGTGGAGAAAATAACGTTGAATGTGGGGAGGTTTAGTTACTTGACTTGTCACTGACGTCACTGACCCCTTATCAGTCACGAGCATCATCAACAGCATTGCCGCCCGGAGCCGCAGCTGTATCCCAGTGTTAACGGAGACAAGTTGCTTCCTACACACGACCGGTCGACAGCCCCGCTCTAACGTTTTACCATCATGAGCTTGAAATGCATTTTCAAGAACTGCGTTAAAAGGACGGATCAATAGACATATTCTATACGTGGCATGGCGTGATCCGCATTTGTGAAGTTTTCGTCTGTGTGCATTACTATTATAATCGGTCGAATGTATTAATGATTGAAGTATTTCCGTTGTACGGAAAATTGACTACTGTAGCGCCAAACATGCAGCTGTGAGAACGTTTAACGTGACATTTAAAAGAAAACAAAGGGAGAGATCATAGATAAACGTAATTTCAAGTTGTTGTTTTTTTTAGATACTCTGGGTGAAACCGCGGAGAAATTACAGTCCCACGCAGCTTTACTGCCACCCCTCAAGCTATCAAAATAAAATGTAACTCTGAATTCCAGTTTTAGTAACATAATAGAGCTCCTGGTGCACTCGTGTACATCCCAGTGGGAATGGGATATTGGGTTTAGTGCTGTACAAGCTCTGGTGACGCTGAGTTTGAGGTTTGAAGTGAAGTCTTACTGTTTGACGGTGACATTCCCGTTAATCGGGCCCCGTCCACTACTGTTGCCACTTTAGCCCCGACCTCAAAAGCTCTTTCTCAAATATTGCATCATTTTAATGTTTTTTTTTTTTTAATGTCACGATGTCAGTATAGCGACGGTTTCGATCTTCAATAAGCTTCTGATTATTAATTTTTTTACAAGGTCTCAACGTAGCAATTGCCAGATAAGTATGAACACTATCTCCGTCATCATCATCAACTAATTATCATAATAATACAACAATAATAACAACAGCATCTTGAAATACACTTTGAAGAGAGAGAGCGGGGGAGGAGGGAGAGGGAGATTACACACGTCTAACACGTGACATTAATTGCATGGGCTATATAAAGCCTTTTTAATGCACTAGTGGATACTTTCAAAACCTTTCAAACCTAAGTAGCTCGTCACCAATTCAGAATTGTGCATTAAAGCGACGAAATTTGAAATGGCGCGGCTTCAAAGGGTTAAAATCTGAGGTAATCCCCCCAGCAGAAATTAATTATCCATGGTTTGGTGAGAGACGTTGCCTGTGATGAATACTTCCCTAAAACGACACCGTGACATTGCTTATAGATTAACCTGACCTGAAGAATTTATATTGCTTTAAATGCTGTTTATTAAAATTTCCAAGAAGTTACGTTAAAGTAAAGAATGCGTTTCCAAACCAGGATCCCACCTAGTGTTTGTGCGCCAGTGCCTTAACTCCACCTAGTGTACATTCAAAGAACAGACTCTTTGTCTTAACGCATTTTGTAGTCTGACTTTGGCGCCATCTAATGGTAAGTTACAGTTATGGTAAGTAAGTAAGTTATGGTATGAACACTGAATACTAGGAATACATTTTATTTAAAATTGCTTTATATGATTCTAATGGGAATTTACATATAAACTTCTGCGTGTTAAATATGACAGGTTGTCTCTGCCTTTTTTCACCAATTTCTCCCTTGGAAAATCTCGAGATTTTTCACCTCCAGTTAATCAAAATTAATTAGGATTTGTCTATTATAGCTGGATCTGCATTTTATAATTAATCAGAGAATACATTTTCAATGTAAGATCTTTGGAGTAAATCTATATTTTTACTACATATGTAATATGTAAGAAGAATATTTAAAAAATCTATCATGCCAGTTTTCAACGTACCTTTTTACTGTTAGAAAAGTTACCAGTCACCATCTGTTTCTCATTTTCACCTAGTGTTTCAATACAGTGTTAGATCAACCCATACACCATAGGTACTTAAATACATTAGCAAATACACTTGCAAATACACAAACACACTCACACACACAGTGTATTTCAGGGGAGTTCTCCTCGTCGTCTCCTCCTCTCCTCCGTCGATGGCTAGCCACATGTGCCATCTGTGCCACAGCAGACATGAACGGCAAGCGGGCGCTAGCCCATACACATTTTTTCTAATGGCTAATGGCTAATGGCTAATGGCAAGACGCAAAAAAAAATCAGTTTGCCTCCAGGCCAAAGGGTTTGAATTCAAACTAATTTTGTATTTGTGTGGCTGTGCGTGTTTCGGTTAAATAGCCTGAATCTCAGGTTGATAGCCCGGTGAACACATGCAGGCGTTCTGACAACAGGTCACTACCCTCCCTTCATGAAATATTCAGAAACAAATGAGTTAAAGGCATTTAATGTCATGGTAACAACAAGAGATAATTTTATTCACAAATGACCGTTTGAACACAAACAGGAGACAAAGCTTAGCTTCACAGGACTAACAGGGGCATCAACACACAGGCATCAACACTGGTCAAATGCACACGCACTTGGGTCACGTCAGTCAGTAAGGAGGAAGCCATCCTTTGAGAATGGGGGGGTAGGCGATAACATTAAAACTGAAGCCTCTGTAAACTTTAAGGTGATTTAATGTTACGAAAAGGTATGATCATATCTTTTCGTAACATTAAATCACCTTTTTGTCTAATTAACTTTATCCAAAGCTCCTACACACAAATTTCACTTGTTCAAATCGATCTCTTATAGAAGCTCCAATATAAAACACACGGGACAGCCGACATAAACAGTGCACAGATCGCTGTTAAATGCATATTGCATCAGAGGGTCTACTGGACAAAGTCACAGGTACTGCCATGATTTGTTTTAGAATGTTTTATTTATTCCTTAAATTTGGAATCAACAATGTATGTTTTCGTAATTTTCTCTTAAATTTGGTAACACCAATTGGGGTGCAATGGAAGTTATTATCCACTGGTGCAACATTTGGCGTGAGATATTTTAAACTAGTTGATGAAGACTCCCCTAAAACCGTTTTTATCCACTCATCCACTCGGCTGGATTACCCTGGATTACCCTGACCCGGGACGATTTATATTTGCCTTAACCCCACCTAGTGAATATTCAAGTAACAGTTCGGGAGATGCTCGGCAAAATGTGCACCGCCTCTGTGCTCTCCCGGTCCAACTCGGTTAACGAGGCACATCCTCCCTCTAAATATCACAGACGATTGGCTGACTGGGTTCCGTCAGGGAACAAACTGGTTAACGCACGTCAGGTGGAAGAGGGTAAAAGTGGGATTTTGTGCTTCCTGACTCATAAATCACCTTCTGTCTGCAAAACCCCAACTGACCCTGACTTTTTTTTAACACACACACACATATATATTTATGCTGACTATCAAACACAGTGTCCTATGACAATGGTCTTGTGCAGTGAATGGCTGCTACAGGCAAAACAGCCAAAAAATGTCAACTCGACAGTCCCGAGCAAGAAGCGAGCTGAGAAAGGCAATGTCAGGCATCATCATGCAGTACACCTGGTCCCTCAGCACTGACCGCAGCGATCTTGATCAAGCGCAGCTAATCCTGTCCCTAGAGTGCAGCAGTCACTCTGCAGCATCCACAGTGCAGTCGGGCAGACTGACCGAACCCCCGAGCAAAGGTCCCCCCCACCACAACTGGTTTGGGTCTTCTCAGTGAGACAGGGTGGAGAAATGTATCGACTTAACCAAAGCAGTGGGATAATACCGAATGCCCAAAAGCATCCATTCATTCATTCAGCTCGACGAATGATCCAGTTGGGTGAAAACTGAAAACACTCCAGGACCAGGGGTTTGCGTCCCCTTGATCTAGATAACCTTCTTGCAAAGCATTGCAGGACTGACTCCAGGTCAGAGTGCTCCCGTTAAAGAGGTAACTGGGTCTTTGCTGCAGTCAGGGCCCGCTGGCCTCACTCGGTCAGCTTGTGCTCTCCAGCCATCCCACGGCTGATGAAACGGATGTACTGGCGATAGCAGCTGACGAAGCGGGACTGACTCAGCTTGAAGGCCATGGACATGATGGCCATGCCGGTAATGATGAAGACGAAGGTCACCATGAAGAAGTTGGGGTGGTTGGGCACGATGTCGCCAAAGCCGATGGTGGTGAGGGTGATGAAGCAGAAGTAGATTGCGTCAAAGCTGTTGATCTCCGTCTCCCACAGGGGAAGAATGAGCCCGATGAACAGGATGTAGGCGAAGACCACCACCAGGATGAGAGTGATGGGCACGTCCAGGTTGTCCAGCTTCTCCCCGATTCCCGTGAAGTCCCACACAACAACGCCCTTGGGCGGCTTGATCTGGTTGAGCTCTGGGCATGAAAGACTGCGCAGGAGGGGACCCCGGGCCAAGTTCTCCCGGGCGATGATGCGGTCGAAGATCTCCATGTTGCACAGCTGGAGGGACTTACGTTTCACTGAGGCCTGGCTACGCAGCACCTGCTTGATCTCCATAGGCTCCTGGATGACTAAGTCTTGGCTGAATGTGTAGGTTCCCCCCGGAATCACGCCCCCCTCCACCCCTTTTTTCCGGCACCTCCTGAATGGCCAGCAGAGGGTGGGGAGACGGCAGAGCCGGTGCAGGCGGAGATAGGCCTTGGACAGCAGGACGGCCAGGATGTCGCCCACGTCCGTGATCACCAGAAGCATCAGGGGAATGCCAACCATTGCGTAAAGGATGCAGACCAACTTCCCGGAGAGAGTGACAGGATAGATCTCTCCATAGCCTGCAACGATAGGAATACAGTGGGATGCGCACAAATTCAGTTTGCTTCGCATTAAAAGCCAAGATCATTTTTCCATTATGGTCAGTCAAACTTTGAGCCTGCTTGTTGACTGCTTTAACTGTGAGTGGATTGGGCTGCTCTTTCAAAACTGAGTAAAATAAATCTAATTTAAAATCTAATACAATTTAAAGTTAATAATATTATCTATTGGATAAATTTAATATATAAAATGAACATAATTTGACCTTTGTTTGCAGCACAAATGAAATTACATTTTGAAGTTAAATTCTACAGGGAGTTTTGTTCATTTCCAATAAGAAAAATTGTGTAATGTGAACAACAAAAGATTCTTATGCTTATGTACATGTTAATGAAAGAGTAAAGTGACCCAAAAGGTAGTCTAAATGTAAAAATATGAAAATAATGAATACCACACAGTGAGCTACTGAGTGAATCTGCATATAACACTCGAATCAGAGAAACTGATGCCATCTGCTGGTGAATTCTGAACATAGCCAAGTCATAAATCTCATTCCAATCGGGCCATGGACAGAAAACAGTGCTTAGGTCCTGTAATCCTTAGTTCTTGTTATGAACATGCTGGATGTCATCCACACTATCAGAATTTTGTTAAAAGCACAGGAAACTAGGTTGTTTTACAGTAAATTATTACATTTTTAAATATTTGTTAGACCCACTAATCACAAATCAGTACCTGATATAAGCTAATGTCTATTAACTTCACACATTATACACTGGCATAATTTTTGTGAGGTGAAAACTTGTTTGGTACTTCGAAAGCACCTGCATTTCACTAGGAGGAAAGTCAGCTTCAGAAAGCTTGTTAGCAAGGGTGAGTTGGAACCGGAATGCATGAGGTAATATTATCATTAAAAATTTCAGCATTGAGGCCACTTTCTGTCTGACGTAATGCACTCCGCTACAGGTGTCTGTCAGTTATTTAACCAAGCATTCGCTCGTTAACCCAGGAAAACCTCCCTCCCTTTGACAATCTGTCCTAGATTTTATGACAGGGGGTGTCTTCGCTCAAAGTGAGGGGTTAACTCATGGGCAGCGATGGGGTGTTGTGGTTCAGGGACTGGACACAAGGTGACCACAAATTTGCAGGTTCACGTCCAAGGAGAAGAACTCCCGTAGTCCAGAGCAGGTTAACCTCAATTTTTTCCAGTAAATATCCAGCTTTTTTCAACTTCTGTAGTCAATCCAACTGCAATGTGGCTCACTGACCACACAGAGTCATTTCCACTCCCGCAGTCAACCCAACTGCAATGTGGCTAAAGGAATCTTAGTGACCACAGTCACTTTCACTTCCACTTTCTAGTGGCCACTCTCCTGATTAATGTATGAATGCAGATATCATGTGTTGGGCCTCATCCATATTACTTAATGGGCACCGCGTGGGGTATAGTCCATTATACATCATTTGTATACACCAAGTCTGTGGCATAAAAGCATGAACTGACGGGAACAAAGGCAGTACTTCCTGCTTTTTCGAGTAAAAAAAAAGAGAGTTTGACGTGTTGAACCCACATTACACCAGCCTGTGACCATTTAGAGAATCCCTGCGGCCATTTCTTTCCCCGGACATCTGCTTTAAATAACCATCTGGGTCTGATTCTCTGCTTTCAGTAATGTTTAAAAAATGTATAATTGATTTATTCATCTCCAGTTTAGAACAGATTCCCCTAAATCCATTTTGATGCGATGGGTAGAGTATATTTTGCTTGTTGTTTCACGGGTTGCCATGTTGCCATTGGGGTTGCAAATAAAAACCTACCGACACAGTAGCAATGTCAGGATTGGTCGCCCGCATAAAGGGCAATATGCGCATTTGGTCAACAGTAAAAAAAATGTTTTACCAGAATACGGTCCTGAGATGAGGTGTTGATTCAAACTTCATTTGTTGTAGTGTGCCAGCTGGCCGCATCTGATTTCAATCCCAGGCAGATGAATCAGGGTGATTGGAAGTCACATATAGGTGACGCACGGTCTAAAAAGCCAACACTGGGAGGTGTTTCACCAGTGGAAGCAAAGAATAATTAAGCTGGGGTCGGACACTGATGGAATTAAATCTTAGGCGAACTTGAAATCCTCTGTTCACCTCAGCTATGGGGTGCAAGTAACTCCAGACACGGCATTGTTGGTTAATTAAGCAAATATTTTTTCAATGTAATATAATGTTTGTTTTTAATGAAAAAACGCCCTACGCAGATTCAAAATTAATTCTAATTTGTTCTTCCCTGCATCCAAAATATGAATTTGTGTTGGTGGCTTTCTTCCTTTCATTTTGTCTGATGATGCTCAAGTGAACACCTTCTTATAGGTCTGGTTTAACGGTGCAGCTGGTGGCGTGGTGGGTGTTAGAGTGACAGCTTTATAACCAAAAGGTTGCTGGTTCAAGTCCCACCCCAGCTGTTGTACCTTTGAACAAGGTGCTTAACCCGAATTGCATCAGTAAGATATCCAGCTGTGTAAGTGGATGAATGTAGAAATTGTAAACTGTGTGAAAAAGTTGCTTTGGTTAAAAGCATCTGCTAAGCAACTGAAATGTAAATATCCTTTACATATTTATCTCAGAATTCCTTCTCCATCCCCTTTCCCATTGTACGGTGGTTTTCTGCAGGGATTTCCCTACATGTATCTGCCACCTCAATCTCACTGGCAGGATCACGCTCTTCTATTGGGGACGCTGAGCCCATCATCGAAATCCTCTTTTCAGGTTCAGTGTTCACTTCCCCATGTAAACTTTCAAATCAATTCCCTGATAAAGGGTTTCAAGTAATTTTTTTGTTTTTTTTTTCCACTTCTGAGTCTGCAGGCGTTTCTGGTTCTCATTCCACCTCAGATCTCAGTTATCCACATGACATCATTATTGGGAATGGAAATGAAATTGCTTGTTATTCCTGGCCATAATCAGTGAGTATGTGGAAAGCATCTGAGAACCAGAAGGAACCCGTACCCTGCGAATGGCCATTCTGGACCACTGCTCTGCCATGGATATCTGAAGACTGCCAGGAACCTGTACCCTGCAAATGGGAATTCTAGAACACTGCTCTGCCATGGATATCTGAAGACCGCCAGGAACCTGTACCCTGCAAATGGGAATTCTGGACCACTGCTCTGCCATGGATATCTGAAGACCGCCAGGAACCAGTACCCTGCGAATGGGAGTTCTGGACCACTGCTCTACCATGGATATCTGAAGACCGCCAGGAACCTGTACCCTACGAATGGGAATTCTGGACTACTGCTCTGCCGTGGTTATCTAAGAACCGCCAGGAACCTGTACCCTGTGAATGGGAATTCTGGACCACTGTTCTGCCGTGGTTATCTAAGAACCAGCAGGAACCTGTACCCTGCGAATGGGAATT
>JAOYSI010017760.1:22675-36710 GCA_025775065.1 Hiodon alosoides
CCAGCAGGAACCTGTACCCTGCGAATGGGAATTCTGGACCACTGTTCTGCCGTGGTTATCTAAGAACCAGCAGGAACATGTACCCTGTGAATGGGAATTCTGGACCACTGTTCTGCCGTGGTTATCTAAAAACCAGCAGGAACCTGTACCCTGCGAATGGGAATTCTGGACCACTGCTCTACCGTGGTTACTCACTTCTCAAGCTGGTTTTTTAGCCCCAGGTGATATGACTCAAATGCTGTCCAAGGAATATGGGCTTACTGTGGGAACACAGCGTGCCATGATACAGGAAACGGCTGTTACCAAGGAGCCCAGAGCCAGAGAAACGATGAGAACTGCTATCTATAGGAGACACACTGTACGTATTGAATCTCTCAACTGAGATAAAACTGCCTCTCCCTCTCTCTCTTCACTTAAATCTTTCGTTACCCATTAAACAGTCCATTTATTTACCAGTCAGTGTTATTAGCTCAATATCTTATTGGTATTCTTGAAATCACTCAAAGCTAAATACAGGAGTGAGGTCAAGGAAAGACAGGAATGGAGAGAGATGGCAAACAAATGACTAGAGATGGCATTCAAAGTTGAGCTTCGATTTCATCTACAGCGCCACGATGAGTGACGCACAGGGGTGTTCGACATGCTAACTCATCTCATCCGATAAGAGCCATTTACATATTTTTGCCTTTTCTATTGCACGGCATCGATGCGGGTGTGAACAGTAAAGGGAGTCACACTGTAATGGAGCTCAGGTGAAGAAATACAACTGTTCAGCTGGATGGACACACTGAAATGTATTAAAGTACTAATAATAGCAATCCTCCCCTGTTAAAGCTTTATGTGGGGGAAAAAAAAAACTGGTAACTTCGCTGGACCACAATACGAATATTATTTTCTATGTATAGTATTATTTTATTAATGCTATTTTTTTTTTATGGAAAAGGCATGAATGCTCAAAGGTAGCTGAAAGGTAAAGCACCGTACTCCTTTAAAATTACTTCAAAACAGAACATGTCAAACACATTCACAGTCAACTCAAGTGTCGTTCTTCTGACGCTGCCGGTATAGGACAGTTCTAATTTAATCTGTCTGAGTGGACGCCATGTTTCACCGGTGGTGGCCTGCAATATTACTAACAGGTTGGCAGTGGATGAGTCAATCACGTTGGGAGTTTGCTTTTATGGCGTTTTGGTGTTCCATTCTGACACCTTGATAAAACATTTAGACCTCAGTCACTGCTGCTGTTAAAACAAAATGTTTTCATTCGTTCATTTATTCATACACAAATAACAATGACTAAAACATTAACTTAAGGGAACAAACCGCTCAGTTAAGGTGGAACTTTAAATGTCACAGAAATGGAGAGGCGTCACCGCCATTCGAGCAGGAAGGGAAATCATATTTTCTTAATTTAATTTGAGCGAAATGCTTCACTGCATCATCGAAAAGGGTTCCTGCCAATTGACATGTGGCTTGTCCTATTTACTGGTGCATTTGTTCCTGCGATAAATAGATAAAACCAATAAGTCTACTAATACGTTTATATCATTACAATCAACCTGTGACCATTATATAAAAATAAAAAATAAAATTTGTTAAATTTGAAGGTTCACTTCTTTCGATACGTGCACTTAGTTCGACTGCATATGGTTTACAAATGGGCTTAAAACAGGCCCGGAAATGATTTGCCTAATTAAACTTGGTTTCCCCGCGCATGGAGAGTGAGGTCCGAGCTGAGTGCAGAATGCTCAGCGGTTACCAAGGGTGGATGGGAAGCTTTAACGGTAGAAAGAGATAGCGATAAGATACCGCCGTATTTACCTACATTTTACTGACAGGCAAACTATAGCGCTGAACAATTTAGCAAGGCTCAGTAGGAACTTTTCACATGCTATTCACAAACGTGAGTTACATTTTATTTTTTAAATTGTTTTTTATTTTTTTAAATTTAACTTAACTTTTTGTATTTATTTAAAGTTTCAGTTTTAGCCTATATTAAAATAGACACTTCTTCTGACTGGCCGTATCAAAATGTCTACCGAAAGCGGCAGGTCAGATGCATCATTCAGAAAAATCAGTTTCATAGTGGATTTTGTAGCCTACTCAAAGTTTTTTAATTTTCACCAGAGTAGATTACACCATACACCTAAAACGTTTTACAGAGGCCATTTAGTTTAGTTTAATCCGTTAACCGTATGCATACGTTTGCTATAGGTTCAACAAAATGCACGGTACGCTAGTTAATTTATCAACACTTAGATGGAAGTCTCCTAAAGTAAAATAAGTCTAACGGAAGACGAAATGCTGACCAGCATATTGTAGACAAAAAGTTTAAAATATCCTAATGTGCGCTTCGACATCACGTAGTCTATAGCCTACCACTCCTTTCGGTTCTGAATTAGTATTAGTACCAGCCGGTTTGCTTTGGCGTCTTTCTTGGGCAGCGTACACTGATGAAGAAAAAAAGTGCATTTTACCACTTATGTTCAGTGATTATCGGGGCCACTAGTTTAGTCGTCTTAACCTGGAATCTCATTAGGAGGCGCTGTCTATATAGTCAAGAGTTGTTTTTAAATAATGTATAACATTTCTATCCCGACGCATAAATCTAACTATTTTAACCACCGTTTGAAACGATAATCGAAATGTGCTTATTTCTTCTGTTCTAGTGAAACGTAAGCAACAGAAATAATCCGTTCTTTAATTAAAAAGAACACATTATGAATTCGGTAGGTGAACTCATGCTTATATTTCAAAGTCATTATGCATAAAGTTTTAGTTGATAATAATAATAATAACATTATTATACAACAGATGGACTAATCATAATTAATGTTTTCAAATCCTTTTTAAAATGGAATACAATTTGTAATGCTAAATAAAACTAATAACCTTCTACCGTATAGAGTCGCGTACTGAATCGACACCCAACAAAACACATGAAACGTCCCCCCACAATTTAGCTATATGGTAACTATTTTCGTTACGTATACATTTTTGTGATGTGTGAATTATTTTTCTTAGACTGCAGAATGTACTAAAGACTCACCCACGGTTGTGAATACGGTACAACAGAAAAACAGGGATCCAAAGAAACTCCATCTCACTGGGTGTTGAAGCCATATAGATTTGAAGTCATCTTTAATCTTGGTCGCCACTTCCTTCATCACATGTTCCTGAGTATAGGACGGATTGGCTAAAACAAATCGTGACAATTTAATAATGACATCAAAATACGTTTAGAAAGTCACGTAAAGTCATATTTTGTAGAAAGTGGGACTGATAAGGAAAAGCATAATCACAAAAACAATAATTAGTTTTCTTCGTATATTTACAAATATATCACGCCTTTATAAACTTTATAAACTTGTTGGTGAACACACAACACGGAACCTTACCCATAGATTTATTAACCGTTTCCACCAGTTTTTTCAAAAATGCATTGTATTCCTCGCTCCTTTTATTAGACGCAGCTTTGCCTTCTATCTGCTGGAACACCAAAGCCCCCAAGGCGGCATACGCCACCAGTGACCCTATCAGACAAAAGTGAGGAAATATAGTCCAGAACAACCGAAAGAATTTTGACCTCCCTGTCACGCTTCGCCCCTTTTTAACAGCAAAAGACATCTTGGGGGTTAAAAAAACACTAGCGACAAGACGTTTATCAGACAGTGTCTACTGTTGCTCTTTTCATTTCAAACTGTTGAAACTCACGGAACGCAGTCCTACATAACTGCTGGGTTGAACCCTGCAATCGTTTCGCATTAAGTAAACTACCGACTCGTAATCGCCCCGGGCAAAAACTCCGGTGGATTGAAACGTATTACCCCTCCCGTATACGCCCTCAAAGACACAAAATCGATAGGAAGTTGCTTGGAAAAGACATTTGTTTGAGCGTAGTAAGGGTAAACGGATGTTACAGTGAACATTCCTTTAATTGTATTTATTAGATTTGTTTCAGGATTTTAAAATGGGTATTTAAGTTCATTATAAATAATAATTTAAAAGAAAAACAAATCGCCTACAATGCGGTTCGTTGATTTTGTTTCCTGCACAGTGGGGCCAACAGGTGCAGATGTGATTCTATACTTAGCTGTTTCAATACCATCTTGAAAATAAAGGCTGCTTTGCAAATGCCATTCTTTAAATATACAACGGATGACACATACTGTCAGAAGGCTATACTTTATACATTATAAATATCGATCGTAAAATCTACAAATATTTCTGTACTCAATTGAAGATTTTCCTTCTTTCACCGCAGGTACCACGACCAGCTGGTTAATTGCTTTACTGCTTTCAAAACAAACAGTGCGTTAAGTGAAAATTGTGGATTGGAGCCGCAAGACGCTGAAACAGCAACGGGTTTATCAAGTGATGTCCGACGCCTTGCAGGAGCTGCTACGCTGAAAGCGAACGAAAACTGCAGTTAGTCTAACGAATCCGACACGTGCTCATTTTGAAAATCTTTCAGTGCCCATATACGTCCGCGTGAGTTTATAGATACCCCTATTTCCAATCTGGAACAGGAAAAAAAGAACATCCCGGCCATTAAGCTGTCCTGCTGCTTATACGGCTGAAACATGTCTGGTTAATGTTATCTGTGTAAATATTTACCAGAAAGGATTACTCCAACGAGAGATGTAGCAAATATGGCATGAAACCTGTGGTTAAAGCAACTGTCGGAGTGAATTCAGACTCACAGGTTTATTTACCATCTCACCGTCGCAGAAATACGGACGTCTCTTTGTTTGTTACAGGTGAGCATGAGCTAAAGAAAAAAAACAAACGTTGGATCGTGGATTTTAATAAGGGTGTGATATCCTGTATTTATTCTGTTATTTTCTATCGCATCTTGACGAAAGGGTGCCCAGATATGCATAGCAGCCGCATTTCTCTGGGTCTTTTATGGGCTTCGGACTTCAGGAGCTTGATGATTCATGGAAACTATGAAGCAACAACGAGCACTCTGGATTTAAGTCTGTTTGCTGAGTGCCTAATTGCTCGCTTCTTAGCGAACTATCATTTATAAGAAGTGGGTTAAGGCATGGCGATCCATTACTCCGTGTTGTTGGTGAAAACCCACTTTAAATTGACCTGTCTAAAAGGCAATAATTATTTTAATTAAACTAAACGCTGCCCACTCACACATAAAACTAAACTGGACTAAACCATGCTGCTTTTGCTGGTGAGCAACCTCACCAGAAGGGGGCGCCACCATTGCTGCGTCACCTCGCCATCAGTAACTGGCATCGGAGCCACGGTTGACCACCTGGTGTATTTCCCAGGTATGGTGGGCCTGGGGTGCAGGCCGCCATGGCATTGCCTTTATCAATTTGCTGATAGCCTCATTCATTAGAAGAGAGGGATGCAGCAAGGGGTGTGCTGAAGGTAATGGCCGCCCCAACTGCAGCCAGCCACTAGCCTCCTACTGGTCAGGTGACTTTAAAAAGCAGGAGGTGAAGTTGTTCTTGGAAGAAAGACGGGATTTCCAGGCTGCCACTTAATTCTGTTTTTACATGTCACAGGGAAGGGAACCCCTCCACAGTTCTGATCCACCACCAACCCAAACAGTGTGGAACACATGGGAAGTACAATATATTTATTAACACATAGTAAGGTATCATCTGACCATGCAGTCACCAAAAGAAACCATTCATTTTCTGGGATACACAAGCAGCTGCGTTGCCCCTCTTTTTCCCCAAACACAAGCCACACACCTGTACTAAAAATCTCCTCCGATCAGGGAGAAAACAAAATTGGTTCCAATGAAACAATTTAACCGTAAAGCCTAGAACATTTACTCCACAATGTGCATTCTTAATACATTAATAAATACATACGCCTGGGCTGACCGGTACTCCTCACTTACTGGGCACATTAAAACCATAATAAATGAATCGGGCAATTGTGCTGTCAAGCAATTCCCTGATTGTTAATTGCAGCTCATTTGGGAGATTATGAGCCAGTGTCTCTCATTTAGTCAGCTGTGCACTCCCCCTCCCGCCTCAGTAACAAACTTGTGGACGGGAAGGATTCATAGGGTAGAGGTTGAAACAATAACAACTATACCAATCAAGAAATATAGAAACCTTTTAAATAATGGGATCATTTAAACCTAGGAATAGGTCTAGGGATGAAAATGGGTGGGGACCCATTCATCACAACTGGTATGACCTTATTCCAGCCATCCTACAAACATGTACCAAAACTAGCTTTAAAACCAAAGCGATGGCATTGTTTTTTTTTTTTTTCCACTGCCTCTATTAAACATGTTTCCCTGATTCATCATACGATTTTTATTTAACGATATTTAAATTTGGTATAGCCAATAGTTTTCTCAATGCAGTGCGGAGAAAATAAGTGTCACTTGCCTTTTCGGAGGGGCTATAATTGTATAATGTGAGGAGTAACAGTTTCTAAGGACTCCAGCATGACCTATCAAGGCAAGACGTTTCTGAATGTACTGCTGTTGGATTGTTTAAAGGGACACGTGCCAAATTCTCCATCACTTCAAACACAAAGGCTTCAGCCGCTGTGTGGTACTGAAGTAATCGTATAAACACACTTTTTATTTTTTTACCGCGAGTGGTCCTCTTCAGGGAAAATCTCAGTCATCGCCAGAGTATTTGGCGAGTGAGGGAGAGATTGCGCAGACCGTGCTCTAGATATTCCGGCCTATGGTCTCTGCTGACTAAATCTTTTATGATTACATTTACCTTTAGCATTTAGGCTGTTTAGCAGATGCTCTTATCCAGAGTGACGTGCTAAAGTGCCGAAGTTTAAGGGTTAATGTGCAATCTGAGATACTGAGCTACCATTCCCTGTTGAGAAATACTGCAAGTACTGCTGGAAGAGGTGAGTTTTGAGTTTCCTCCCGAAGGCAGTGGGAGCTTCAGATAGTCTTTCTGTGGCAGCTGTTCATTCCACCAGTTGGGTGCGAATGATAGAAAGAAGTTGACGTTCGAATCTGTGTTGAGGGGACCTCTAGTGATGTTGTTTTTGAAGGACAGATAGTGGACATCCTGAAGGCCGGTGGGGATGCGGTGGAGTATCTCAGATATCTGTGAGAGGTTAAAACGAGAGGAAAATTTGGGTGTTGTCAGCGTAACAGTGATAAGAGAGCCCATGAGCAGAGATCACTTTGCCTAGAGCTTTTGCATATAAGGAGAAGAGATGGGAGCCTAGTAGTGAGCCCTGGGAAACTCCTGTGCTAATGTACTTGTTCCCATGGCTGATTTATATCCATGTAGTCCTGTAGTTGCTTAAATAACTTCTGAAATAGATAGCATTTTAGACTTTCTCACAAGGTTGCATATCTAATATGTCTAACATCTAATATCATATAATGGGTATTGGACATTTTAGCAGGCTCTCCACAAAATTCTCAAAAACCCTCGTTATTCTGGGTAAAGAAGGAAAGAAAGTCCACAGTGATCTAAAGTGATCAAAAGAGTGACTCTGAACTATTGAGGTAAGATACAGTTTGAGGGTGGCAGCAGACAAACCAGGGAAACTTCAGGCCCAGTTCAGTCGGACTTCTGTGCACCAGGCGGCTCGTGATCATGGGCCCAGTGGTGCATTAGCTGTGTGTGTTGAGCAGTGGAGGTGTTCTATGGTACCGGAGTGCCCGGTTTCAACAGTAAGAGGTTCTGGTGGTTTTGATAATGATGTGGGCTGCGTTTTTTCCAGCATGGCCAGTGTCCACCAAGTCCATTAGAAGGCAAGGCAGATTCAGTCCAATATTTTGGTGTTTTTAAGGAATCTTCGGAATCCTGTGCTGGTTGGGTGTACCCTGGATTAAATTCCAGCCTTTACAGGGCCACTGCAATTATCAGACCAGCGTCGTGCAGAAAACCCCCATGGTTCTTATAAGTTTAAAATAGTTGGGTTTTTTTAGGTTCCAGGTTTCATCAAGGATCTAAAATGTGCACTGAGAACCAAAACTCGGTAGAATACAACTATATTGCTTAGTGTTTTCGTTAATTTATTACACACTTTCACTGCCTTTTATACTCTTTTTCCATTTTCTTTGTGTTCTTTATAGGCCTACCTGAAAGACACATGGCAATACTACAAAATCAATTTTGTAGGCTACTTGTATTTAGCAGTAGACTGATAGAGGGGACATTTGTGGCAGAAAGAGGACAGAGAATGGGTATTTCTCAGTAACAAGGGATTAACTTGAAAAAAAATAATTATTATGCACTGACAATAACCATCGGAAGTTGGTTCTACAGTTCGCATATGCCTATTCAGGGTTTTCAAATTGGAATGAATGCGGTCTCATTGAATCCTGAATGTGGTTCAAGGTTCTCATAAAAAATAAGAAAAGATCTGAATCATGGGGGTTATACAACCTATTTTACTGCAGAAATGGCCTGAAAGGACCCTGAAAAGATAGTTGGCTTTCTGACCATTTTTTGTGGCACACTAAAACGATTAATTTAGCACGAGAACCTGTTATTCGTAGGGGACATCAAGCTGTTTCCACTGTCTCCCCGGGCAGCAGTCAAATGATCAATTGAGTAACAATTTAATTTATTGTTTGACGACGTCAGTGTACCAGTAACTATTATAATCCCATATCCTCAAGAGCTATCGGTCACCAAGAGGACATTTACTTCCCTATCTGGACACCAAACTAGGCAATAAATAAGCCACAAAAGTGAAAAATTACTGGGCCAGGTCATTGAAGGTGAAATTTTGCAATAAGTCATATGCTGGTAAAAATGATTTTACCCTGTAGGTAATGAAAGCAATGGGATTACAGATGTTATTATTACACGTGTGTTGTTTGTAAATATACGTCACACTTTGTTGAAAATGAATGAATTTGGAGTACGCTAATTCTGTAGTCACAGTATGTTGTGGCTGCTGGTTACCTCACAAAGCTGCGACCGCGACGGTGAAATGATTGCTAATGTTTCTGGCAGATGGTAGAATGCAAGGACCGCTCATGTTCTCAACCGTGGCATTTAGCGTAAATATTTTAAGGGCCGTTTACAAGCATCATTCCCCGAACACAAGCCAGGCGTAGGCATGGGGTTAAAATGAATTACTACAGCGAAACAGGCGACAAGCTAGATGCTTGTGACTCCAGTTTCTTCTGAACCAAGTTTCGAGACACGCAGTCAAAAAAAAAAAAAAACACGCTTTCATTTCCTCTCAGGCACCTTCCCTTCTGCACGTACTACACTGGAACTCTGCGTTTAAATATAAATAAACTATAACCACATGTATGTTTATTTTGATCCAAAAAATTAATTACAATAAGGCATGGTTGCATTTTCATGTTGTGTATTATTCTTTACAGTATTTAGTTGCATTGATATTTAATTGAATACAATTGCATAAGAGCTTCTTGAGTTTTGAAATAAAGTAACCTTTCAACGATGTGGTTGCAAAGAGTTTACTTGGGTTAAACTGAGCGGTAAAAATATGTATTTCCAAATACAAAAAGAAAGTTTGAAAGAAAAGTTTTGAGTATATAAAAAGTCTGACACCACTGACGCTGTATTATTATTTTTATTTTTTTGTTCATTAATGTGCACTGGTCAAATGAAGTCCCTGGAGGAGTTTTTCTAATTGAATTGGAATGTGAGTGGGGTTACTGGGCCATTCAATATCCTGTGGTGCCTGCTTGGAGATTCCATTTCCTCCCATTAAAGGCGTCCATCTCTCTATGAGCAGTGTGTGTGTGTGTGGTTGCCAGTCTCCGGAGACCAGTGGGCTTTTCCCTGTCTGGGACCCACTGCAGAGCCTGGAGGATGCTGGCCTTGTTGTTAACCACAACAAGTGGGTGTGGGTGTGACCCACCAGCTTCCGAAAATCTGCGGGGGCGTAGTCGAGTTTGCCGGCTTTCCCTCGCATCTCACGGCTTATAAGAGAGACGGAGGGGCGTCTGGGATCTCCCTGCAGCCTCTATCATCACTGCTTTAGTGTGAAGGGGTGTTTGTTTATTAGATTTATTTTCTGTGCGTTTGTGTAATATAGCCGCCACCCAGTGTCTGAGAGAAGAAGTGCATGCAGTGGCTATTTTGTCAGTTAATAAAATCTGGGGTCTCCATTCATTGAGATTCAATCTAAATTTGAACCGGATTTGTCTATGTGTTCTGCAGTGTTGTGGCCCCTCCTCGGCTCTAGTTTCCGCTTCACTTATTTAGACAGGCATTGTCGTCAATCCCTCACATTTGCCTCCAATTTGTCAATCATGCAAAGAAAATGTGCTCACGTTCACTGAACTCCCAGAATGCCATGCTGCACTCTTACCAGAGGCTTGAGAGAGTCACAGGTGGGAAACTGCGGCACAGTGCAGGATTATTTCTGTCCCTGAAGACAGACCACTCCGTCAGGAAAGGTGGAGGTGGAACTCAGCACCGTACTCCTCAGTCTGCTTCAGAACCTGGGTTGTTGAGGAACACGTCGACGTTCACAGGACTCACGGCAAGCTTTGCTTGCGCCACTCCTGAGAACGAATGAAAACCAGATCACTATTTTAATCCTGCATAACTAGTCCCAGCTTAAATATCGATCCTGAGACCTTTCTGCAAAGGACAGCTGATTTTACAAGGCAATGGTTCTCAATGGTTCCCATTTCTAGTCTTGGGGACCCACTATGTGTTAGCCAAGATCAAGCCTGTGAAAATGTAAGGAGGCTGAGATCAAGCCTGGGAAAAATGGAGGGAAGCCAAGGTGAAACCTGTGAAAATGTAAGGAAGCCAAGGTGATACCTGTGGAAATGGAAGGAAGCTGAGATCAAGCCTGTGAAAATGTAAGGAAGCCAAGGTGAAACCTGTGAAAATGGAAGGAAGCTGAGGTCAAGCCTGTGAAAATGGAAGGAAGCTGAGATCAAGCCTGTGAAAATGGAAGGAAGCCAAGGTGAAACCTGTGAAAATGGAAGGAAGCTGAGGTCAAGCCTGTGAAAATGGAAGGAAGCTGAGATCAAGCCTGTGAAAATGGAAGGAAGCCAAGGTGAAACCTGTGAAAATGGAAGGAAGCTGAGCTCAAGCCTGTGAAAATGGAAGGAAGCTGAGATAAGCCTGTGAAAATGGAAGGAAGTTGAGATCAAGCCTGTGAAAATGGAAGGAAGCCAAGGTGAATCCTGTGAAAATGGAAGGAAGCCAAGGTCAAACCTGTGAAAATGGAAAATGGAAGGAAGCTGAGGTCAAGCCTGTGAAAATGGAAGGAAGCCAAGGTGAAACCTGTGAAAATGGATGGAAGCCAAGGTGAAACCTGTGAAAATGTAAGGAAGCCAAGGTCAAACCTGTGAAAATGGAAGGAAGCTGAGGTCAAGCTTGTGAAAATGGAAGGACGCTGAGATCAAGCCTGTGAAAATGGAAGGAAGCCAAGGTGAAACCTGTGAAAATGGAAGGAAGCCAAGGTGAAACCTGTGAAAATGGAAGGAAGCTGAGGTCAAGCCTGTGAAAATGGAAGGAAGTTGAGACCAAGCCTGTGAAAATGGAAGGAAGCCAAGGTGAATCCTGTGAAAATGGAAGGAAGCTGAGGTCAAGCCTGTGAAAATGGAGGGACGCCAAAGTGAAACCTGTGAAAATGGAAGGAAGCCAAGGTCAAACCTGTGAAAATGGAAGGAAGCTGAGGTCAAGCCTGTGAAAATGGAAGGAAGCCAAAGTGAAACTTGTGAAAATGGAAGGAAGCTGAGGTCAAGCCTGTGAAAATGGTTATGATAGAGCTCATGTAGATTGCTGTGATGTGAGGCATCTTAGTGCAAGACTAATCGCTAATAAATCACAAGACCATTAGTCCTGAGAGATGATTCTAGGAAGTCTTTAGTGGCTCTTATGGGAATTGAACCCGCTTTATTACATTTTGAAGTGGTATTATATTCTTTGTTATAAATAATAAACAAAAAAAGGTAATTGTATGCTTTGGCTTCCATGTCTTGAACTTCCCTTTGTATTTCAAGTTTTTGTATAACATTATCACCCCTTGCAAGGTAAATATACAAAAGATATAAAGGTGCAAAGCTTTTTTGTTTTGGCTGAAAATGAGTTCCTGGAACTCATGCGGCTTGTCTGAAAGTGGGGTGACGAGGTGCTCCACGCAGAGAAACTGCTCATGTCTAAGGGGAAGAAACCTTGGGTTCTGTGGTCGACCTCGGGTCTGTAGTGACGCTCCATCGCTCAGCCGTAATGCAGAACCAGGTCCGCAGACACAGCCACGTGAGGAGAGCTGGACGCACAGCAATCCCACATTCTGCATTCAGAGACTCTGGAGGTCACGTGATTTGAAAAATGCAGACCTTCCTTTCCCTTGCTCATCGGTTTTCATTCGCTTTCATTTGCTATTGTTGCCATTAACAACCAAGTTCTTCACTTTCACCTTGTTTACAGTTACCGCTAAAAGAGGTAAAAAATTTGGTTTAATCTCGAATATATGCCTTTAGAGATTTCCTGAAAACTTTCAGCTCCGCTCTGTACAGACCCTCTAAATGGGAACATTTTTGGGGGATTATGTTGATTGATTTGGATTTCATAAGGCTGAGGTTTAATAGTCTTATATGGTACTTTTTAAAACTCATCCATCAGCAGTAGGTGATACCGTTATCTAAGTGCTTCTTATCTTTTCTGCATCTTAAGTGTCGACGCTTTCAGTGCTTACCCTACCTCTCAGTGGCACTTTGTCGCATGAATGTAAACCCTGAGTGAAAATTCTCAGGCCTTATAGGCGTCAGGCTTCACGATCAATTATATGCACTGCCTTCAAAATAATATACTATATTTTCAAAAATGTGTACACTTAGACCAGTCACTCACATTTTATTTTTTCACGTTGAAACGTGCAATAATTTACACATTTATTACAGCACGAATATCACAAAATTTAAGTTACAACATAAGATACGTAGGCTTCATTGGCTGCGATGTTGTGTATAAATATGAGTGAAAACTAATTATCTGAACGACGCGTTGTGCAATGCCTTGTTGATCGCAATTTCGGAAAGCATTTTTATGTAAGGCCACCAGCAGGTGTCACTGTCCGCACCGTTTTCAACGGTCGATGCTTCGATGTTTTTCGGGGGGAAGGGCCGAAAGTTTTTGAAGGCTCATCGGCCGAACAATACTTAACGTTATAGATGAAGAGGGTAAGTATATACTGGCACCTAGTGGCGTACCATGAACTGCAGCATGGTTAACCCATCGATCTATTGCAGACTAATAGTACGATCTGAACAATGACAGAAATTCTTCCCTTTCATTTTGAGCCTAAATATTTACCAACTGAGGACAGACGCCATTTACTGTCCTACTGTATGCGGCTTGCGATTCAGGGTAAGAAATTTGGACATTTAAGATATCGGATTTTACGTTCTTCGTGAAGAAATACATACGGGATTTTATTTTTGTTAGGGTTTCTAAGTGCTCATGCGTGTTAGGTAACTTAAGCCAAGTTTTCGATAGCTTGTAATGTTGTTAGCAAATTAGTTAGTCTATAAATGTACCCCCTAAGACCCAATTAGAACCAATAACTGGTTATGCAACATTTAGTAGCCATAACTGCAAACAAAAGCTTCAAGTACTCTCTCATTTATTGATTAGTCTCTCATAGTAACATGGAGGAATTTTGGGCCACTTCTCCATGCAGAACTGCTTCAACTCAATGACATTTGTGGGTTACCAAGCATTTCAAGTCCATGTTCTTATTATTGAGCATTGGTTTCCACCATGCTATTTTGCCATGGAACCCAGTGTCTTTCTGATGGTGGAGTCACGAACACTGACTTTGACATTGTTAAAGTTAAAGGCAAGGCCTGCAGGTCCCTGGAGGTAGTTCGAGGCTCTTTTTTTCTGGACAATTTAATGCCTTTTTATGCTCTTGGAAAGATTTTGGCAGGACAGCCACTCCTGGGAAGATTCACTACTATCTCAAATCAGGCGCGGATCTTCCGTGGTTGCACAGCGGGGCGCCCGCCCCCCTTGTGATCTGATTGGCCACCCCGTGTGACCCCCCCCACCTGCAATTTTCATGGGCTCTTAGTGATGTCAATCAGTGTTCGCTTTGAATAGTCACTTTT
>JAOYSI010017770.1:0-11159 GCA_025775065.1 Hiodon alosoides
CCCTCACTCTCTCTCTCTCTCTCTCTCTCACTCTCTCTCTCTCTCTCTCTCTCTCTCTCTCACTATGATACAGACCTCCTGGATATACGTGGGCTTTGATATTAGGCTACACTGTGTTTAACTTCCAAGGCCTTTAGGGCGTGAAGTAACCTCTACTTTTGTTCGTTTCGTTAACCTTGAATCATTCATGAAACTGCTCTACGGCTCTAGATTGTTCATTTGTGATAATCTCCGACTATGTGATCATTTAGCCAAATGTAAACACGGTTTAGGTCAAAGTGTAGGCCGGCAAATTGCAGCAAGGGTGCTCAGCACAAGAGCGACGATGCTAACGCTAAGCATGGCGATACGTTGCCACTGACGGTGAGAAGATAATGAATCCACTGATTTAGTGAAGTGCAGAGGAGGTGGGCCGTTCATGTACGCTTCCCTTGCACAACACCACCCACCAGTGCTAATCGAACAGCACCCCTCTGTGCTAATGTCCTCATAATCACAGAGAACACAAAAACACGTCCTGTTCTGATTGATCTATTTTTCTTCCTCACGAAAGGCAGGACGGGAGTGGAAGAGCTTAATGTTGCTGCGGGGAGGTAATGTCATACACATTTAGCGCGTTAGCGGGCCATTTTTTAGAGAATTTGGTTACTAAACACCATTTGGACACAAGGGCAGGTGTGTGTGGGACCGGTGCACCCCCATTTAGAGAGGGCAAGGGAAAGGTGAAAACACTATTTTTTTATTCCAGGGAAATCCAAGCTCTGGGAAATGTAGGCCCAGTCTTTCCCTCAAGTGTTAAACCGAGTACCAAATTGGCCAATGGCTGGCAGCAACTTGTTTACCTCAGTCTCATCTTGCTTATATCCAAATGCCACGCATGGATTTGACTGATATCCAAATGCCACTGCTGTCCTATGCATTTTAATGCCTTCATCTCTCTGCCTCTCTACGTTCAATACATATTAAAACAATAAAAGGCAAAATCAGGCTAGATGACTATTCGGTGCCGGTAATATAGGATGAAAGGATGTTTACCTTGTTTGTCGGCGAAACTGACCAACAGATCTCACGCAACTGCCGGGAATGACAGCTAGAAAAATGTATTAATGCGTTAATTGTGGGCAGGGATACAAGTGGGATTACCGGTCTCAGACAGGTGGAGTTGGCAGGTTCTCGCCTTGTTTCTCTCACGTCGCCTTTGGGTTCTCTAACTCATCCCCCTCCCCAACAAACTCGATTGATTGGTAACTCAATCCGTTCAGTTTGTCGGCTGTGTGTTGTGTAGTCTAGACTGGTAGCACCTGTCCCGCGTCTCAATGGCAGGCAACGGCGTGCACAGGCTTTACTCAATCCTTAAACGCGACCCAGGCGATGTCCGATTATACTAACACCAACTGCATTTTTCAATGAGGGGATGAGGGAAAGGAAACACTCTTCCTGGTGGGCTGATGAATGGCTTCTTCAGCATTTGTCATTCATCAGCTGCGGAGACTTCATCCTGGAAAACCAGGAAACCCACCCAGGAAAAAAAAAATGGGGGGAGGCTGGCATGGGGCATTCCGGTCAGGCGGCGGTATCGGAATGGTCAGAGCGCTAACTATTATTTGCGCTCTCAAGCTGGAGGCTGTGTAGATGCGCGGTTGCAAGTAGACAGAACAGGTAACGCAGGTTAAGTGCTGTTTTGCGTCGAGGCCAGCAACAGGTAGCGGAGCACACGGTGCTGCATCTGGCCCACAAAGGAAAAAAACCTCCTGGGTTGCCAGGCAACAGAGAATTTTTCCAATTGTGTCTGACGGACTGGAGGTGCTGGCTCGTACTGGCAGTGTCCCTTGGGGTTATTGATGTTGACTGAGGGAGAGGAAAGGGTCGACCTGGGGGAGACCGTGAGAGAAGCCTAAACCTCTTTCCCGTTCCTCTGCTTTCCTGCGTGTTTACACAGCAGACACGCCCAGACCTCTGACCTCAGCATGACACGCCCCTAAACTGCAGCATTCCACATACCCCCCAGAAAAACAGAACAAAGCATTGACAATGGCCTAGATTCACTCGAGAGCTTTGTTGCTCGAGTTGTCAGTGCTGAGTAAAAGTGGGAAAAGTGCAATGCCTGCTACTTTGCCAGTCGACATCAAACCAAAGATACTGGTTCTGGCAGAGACACCAATGAACGTCCAAATGTACGCGCCTTACCTACTCTCATGAATTGTAGGCATGCACACACACAGACACAGGGAAACAAACTGACATGTGTTTCACCACGCACAAAGTTGCCGCCAGACACGCTTTTATACATTTTCCAGAAACAGCCCCTGTTTGGATTTTCACGCACGACACTGTCATGGGTATATCAAAACTGGCAGCACCCACCAAACATCCAGCCAACGGTGGTCCTGTGGTCGGAAACCGCTTGATGTTGATAGAGGCTGACACATTCAGATTAACAAACGGATTACAGACAGTAGTGCCGAAAGAGGCTCAGAACATACCTTGTCAGGGACGGGTTATGGCAGCCCACCACCTAAAGAGATTTCACTCCTGTCAGCTGTTATGTTTAGAGTTTTGTATGTTCGATGTTACAGGGGTGACGTAATGGGGAACTGTGGGACGGTTCCTGGGGGGACAGTTTTGGCTAGGGACACAGGGGTATGGTTTTAGTGAAAGACGCGTTACTGAGTGTCTTGTTCTGACACTTAATAAACAACAACATTTATAAGTATACGAGTCTTGCGTCCTACCTGACACAACATCAGCAAAAAAACAAGAATCTGCGGTTGACAACACATTTGGCAAAAAACAAAGGGGAGGGGGGGGGGGGGGTGTCCATGGATAATGTTTCACATTTGTTTGGCTACAAGGCCAGGATTGCCCTGGATCCCACGACAATCACTAAAACACAACCTTCCAGAGGATACAATATTATTTAGCAAGAATGTTAAATCTTTGTACCCAAGTGTCCCCCGTAAAGAAACATTAGAAATATGTCAAAAAGCACTAGATAATAGATTTGGTGAATCCATTCCAACCGCAGAGGTGATGGACATGATCAATGTACTGCTGAAAAAAGTTATTTTAAGTTTAGTGATAAGATTTACAAGCAAAATAATGACATTTCAATTAGGAATGCATTTTGCCAGAGCATACATGGGGAAATGGGAGGAACAATTATTTAGAAATTTGGGGAGAGAACCTTCTGAATACAATAAGTTTGTAGATGATATTCTGGGGGGTTGGAAACATGGAACATATTTTCCAGTTTAATAAAATTGCAAATTAAATGCATTACATTAATAAAAGTGAACCTTTGATAGACAAAATATGTAGATACTTCAATAAAACTTGGTTCAATTGAGACTGACAATACAGTAGTAAACCTACTGAAATGCACAAGGATTTACACATAATCTGCACATCCAATGCATTCCAAAAGGGCAAGTCTATGGATAAGGATATGAAGAATATCCTCTAAAGGAAGTGACTATGACTTCTTCTAAACTTTTACCCGATATTTCTAAAATAATTTGGAAAATTTGCGGTTTTTACACACAGATTTTGGTTTTTAAGATTTTAGTAATTTAGGTGACGTTTTAAGTTCACAGTAAACGGAATAATTGACAGAATATGTTTGACAAATACTTAAACTAGTACATGTAGTTTTAAAATAGATGGACAAACTGGTGTAAACTAGGTTTGCAGGGAGAATCATTCTTCTAAATATCTATCTTCACATTTTGCGTGAATAATTGTTAGTGTTGAACACCTAACCCTAACCCTGCACTCTCAAACAAAGACAAGCCCACTCTCGCAGTTAACCAAACACACAGGCACACATGTGGGTAAAGCCCACTGCGACCCTTCACAGCACCCTGCCCACCCTTTATGAGGAACAAGCCCCTAGAGGGTCACATGGATAAAGGGCACACTGAGGTCGGAGGAAGACCCCTTGCTGAGGCATGGGACTCTCCGCCCACAGTGGGTGGAGTAAGGGGTCATTGCATTCCTCATTCTTCGGCTTCTATTTAGAGGTCCTAAACTGCAGGGATCTGTACTGGATTTGGCGAGATTTAATCAGGGGGTGTGTTAGTGATTGAATGCTTTGGTTGGAGGAGTTTGGTGTGAGCTTTTATTATGATCTTATGCACTGTATATATTTTTACAGGAATGAAAAAATTATGATTACACCGATGACATTAGGAATAGGTTACAGAATACATGCTTGCTCAGGTGTAAGAGCTTCACTTTAGTTTGTGATACTCGATAGCTGTCTTGTTTTTATTCAATATAAAAACACCAATACTTACATAGTGCGTTCTGATACTCCTGATTTGTAAATCAGGAGGTCCCGGAACATAGAGAGGGTGCAATCAAAATAGGTGCTGGTCCAAATCCGAATTGGACACAGACCCAATCAAATAGGTGCAGGTCTGAATCTGGGAGATCCCGGATACCGTTCCAGCAGGATCCGGCACAAATTAAGCCCTGTCCTAATGTGATATTTTTGTGCCAATGTAAGTCAAGATTCTCATGTATTCTCAAGTATTTTGGTGGTCTCTTATCTTTTAATGGTCCATTATTTTAGTGATAGATTCTTTAATGATCTTTGAGAACATCTAGTAATAACAGATGCCACATCTAAAGTTTGAACAAATGTATTACACAATCACCTGTATTCACACACTTTTTGAATTCACACTCAGCTCTTTTGGAAAACCGTTTCAGGAAGTCTGCATTTGCCCCTGCTTGTTCATTGTCCTGCAGGGCAAACCCCTTTTAGGTTAGTATACATTCACAGATTTTTACTGAAGCACCGCTTTGCATTCCAAATGGTTCATAACTTCTAAGAGGTCAGAGTGTCTGGCCGTTCCTGTAGGCTATTTTGTGTTGTTGTCTAATTCCCACCATTTCAGTCAAGCAGAAGCCATATGTCTGTGTAATGGTGTGAAACTGCCAGACACCCAGTCCAACATTGCCCATAACTTTGGATTATTCATCTTGATGTTCAAGAGAGTACATTGTCATGTTGCTCAACTGTAAAACACTACAATCAAGCAGTGTGTCTGTGTGTATGGTGGGGGTATTAGTTATTTTTAGGTTTCGTATCTATGCCGCAGAACGTTTAGCATAGCATGTGTTTTTTCTTACGTGCACAGAATCCGCCTTCATAATTACGCATTTCTAAAAGATTCTGCAATCGTATGTTTTAACTTCAGAAATGTCACCTCCAACTTCACGAGGGCCGAGTTGTTTACCACTTGGTTACTTAACCCTGACGTCATGACACACCCCTATTTTGGAGGGGGAGTTGTCTCCACTGAATTTACAAGCATTCGATTCGACCAAGCAGAACACGGCCGTCAGAAGAATTGGCCTATCAGAAGAGAGACTCTTCTTACAGCGCCTCTCTCATTGGCTGTTGCGGGGTGTAGTGCAGCGAAATCTGTCTTTTTGCCAAGGTCTGGGGCGGGGTAAATCAGAAGTGTTGTCTATCTGTTTGGGGGTTGGTCAAAAAAAAAGAAAAGGTTTCCTCCGGACTAACGTGAGTTTTATGACAGGCCTTTTTGTATATTTAATGTATGTGGTTGAATGTTCGTCATTTGTCTTCACAGTAATAAGCAGTGTTTTTAATTCAAATTCAGAACGAAAAAAACGTTTCGAGCGAAACATCTTTCGTTTCCGACCGAAGCAACGTCTTACTTGGCTCAGACCTGATTTAAAAACTTGTGCTCAAGCTGTCCCGCAATGCTATGGCGTGCTCGCTATCGTTATCAACATAACGAACTGGCTTAAAGGTGACTGCTTGTTAACAAACTGTAAAAGCAAAACGCAATGTGGCGTTACCCTGTAAGTTACCCAGTTAGGACGCTATCAGCTAACGTAGATGGAGGGAGGGGGCGTATAGTTGATAACTGATGTGTTCGCCTTTTAACGATGTCACTTGCTGACGTTTGTTAGCTAGTTAACTGAGTTGTTGAAACTGTTTGTGCCTTTCGCTAATTAGACGGGCATACTTCCAGCATTGATTTAACACTGTTTAGCTAGTCAGAACAAATGGTTCAGATTTACTCAAGTAGCGAGGCTCTTCCTCGGCTTGCTGTTTTTTAAAGTTCTGCGTCCTTCTTGCTGTCGACACTAATCGTTATTTTTCGTTTTTTGTTTTTTTTAACAGAATTTTTCAACGTGAACACGTCTGTTGGTAGTCCACTGTCAAACCAAATTCCCAGCGTCTTGCAAGGCGAGCTGGCATCTCGTACAAAATCTTTATTTAACAACCATCGTTAAGTACAAGGTGATGAATCAGGTAAGTAATTTTTCTTACGTTCATATTACATTTTAAGTGACGGTGTTTTGAATTACCTTGAAAGCAGTCGTTGTGTTAATTTGGAAAATACCCAAAAAATGGCTTTAGTTAGCTATGTAGAGTCGCAATATTCATAATTTCATGCCACTGCACAGTGAACATTGCTTGCATAGTTTTTGGACCATAATTTCACGTTTAATATTTTTTGTTCTTGTGTATGGTGCAGTATTTTTTTTTAAACTAACTTGTAAAACTGCAATATCAAACATGTTTAACTTTTTGGTATTTCTATAAACTGTAGTTTATAGAATTGGTGGATTACACATGCAACTACGTATCTCTGGAAATGTGTACATCTTATATCCAAAATGGGATTATATCCATAACATGTTTTAGCCTATAATACAAAAAGTTTTTTGCTTTCACAAGTTTAATTTGGGCCTGACAGCCTGGCAGATTTTTTCTTTTTCTTTGAAAGTGTCCTCTTTACCTGTAGCATGTTAAAGTAATTTAATTGCCACTTTTTTTTTACTCCTTTAGATTATTGATTTACTCGTTTAGATTGTCTGACAATCTCTAAAAACAGTCAAGGAAGAATGAATTTTTATGTACATTTACAAGTGTTAAATATATCCTTATGAATTGGCTTCCGCATTATTTAATACTGATTAATAATGAGGAGGAGGAGGATGATGATGATGATGTCATCAGGTGAAGTATTGCTGCTGTTCTCATCTTTTCCCTGTTGGAGCAGTGAGGACCTCCAGGCATGTCCGGTTAAGTTATACAGAAGTGAAGTGATCTTTTTCTGGGAAGGGTTTCGGCAGTCTGGAGCCACCCTCACCACTCGCTTCTACCTAGGACAAAGATCACTATGTAGGCTCACTAGTATACTATACTGGGGGTGGGGGTGCGAAATGTTGGCTGTTAATTTTAAGTGTTACAATGGTTTGGCAGCACCAAATAACCGCGGTGACGTGTAAATGGAGTGCGTTGCTGAGATAATGACTTTGAATGAATTTATTGTGAACACTGATGAATTATTTTGAGCTTTTTGAAAGTGAACAAAATGAGACTCTGTAAGGTGACCTATAAAAACATTGGCACTAATTGGCACTGTGTGGGGTTACTCGAGGTTAGCGCAGCTTTCTGACACGGGGATCCGTGCCGCCCCCTCTCTGGCTCGTGAGGTATGGTTCTCTGGAAGCTCAGCTCGAGAGCAGTCGTCGGGAGAGTTGAGTGAGAGTTAGTAGGCAGCGCATGGACAAAGAACAGCCGTTACACAGCGGGAAGCTGACCATGAAACCGCATGGCAGTTCATTCAGACGAGTAGCCCCGTCGATGGGCTCGCTGCCGGAGACGGCACCGCCACGACCGCGCACTTGTTGTGTTTTTAGCAGTTTAGCTTAGTTAATTTTAAGTTTAGAAAATAGAAATGATTTGTGCACAGTGGACTGTGATGGGGGCCAGTCGGCAGCAGATTTGCTCAATTAAAAGTAACTCCTATCAGTTGATTGTGTTTTTTCAAGGGGGAAAAAACGGTTGTGGAGTGGAATAAACACAGTAATTTCTCGCCATAGTGTTTTGGCGAGGTTTTTGTGTGTTCCGAGGAAATCTTAGTCTCCTCAGATTCAGCCACCTCCGAGCCACCCGTCTGTTTGCAGGCTACACGGCTGGCACAAGTGGTTCAGTGCCGGTTGGTGGGCATTACTCTCACTGGTACTGCCACTTTGCAGGCACCCAGGAAGCCAGTAGGAGATGCTCGGTAGCGAGGAGCTGAGAGAGGCCCTGCCAATTTCCCCCACCCCAGCCAAGGCTGCACTATGCCAATTGTGTGCCACTCTCCCGGTGACAATCGGCTTGTGATATGAACTGGATTCTGACCTGGACGTCAAAGGGCTCAGTCTGCGCACGGGAGCGACTTTACAGACAGAGCCTTTACAGACTTGGGAGGAGATATGCGTTGCTGTTTTTGAGAGCGTTCCTTTCTTCACCACATACCTGTTCTGCACTATCAGCCTTGAGTGTTTTGCTGACCTCTGGACTCTTCGCAGGCAAAGCGGACCCACTCAGTTTGAATGACATGTAGCTCTCGCTGAGGCCCTCTGTTTAAACGGACTCGTCGTTCCTGAAGTTTTATTGTCCCGCGTTTGTTTTTGTATAAACCCTGACCACAGGTCATTTTAAAAGAACAAACTGCAGCGCCTCTGTGCTGCCCTCTGGAACGCGGGCCTGGCACAGACATGCCGGATTTGATCGCACACTTTAAAATGCGAGGGACTGAAGGATCCTTCATTTAATGACAGTGGTACTGCCCTCCCCAATACTATGCTGGGTATTTTACCCTCTTTGGGAACATTGGCTGCAGTCAAATTAAATGTGTTTAATTAATACCCAACCATGAAAATTGTAGAATTCTTTTTTATTTTCTTTAATGAGACTAATCGCTTTCACATGGGGGCGATTTCAGCGGGAGAAAACAAGAGCAATTTGGTCTCAGAGCTGTTGTAATTTTTATTTAGCAATTACTCCTAGCCCCGGGGGGAGTTTGAGACTCCCTGCTGTGTGGTGCGGACTGGTTGTGGAGCAGACTTGGGTACTTTGAAACCTTTCGGTTCAGTGTGTGCTGACAGAAGGCCTCATTGACAGGTTAATCTGGAGAAACTCTGGAGCACTCTGAGGTCAAAAGGTTATTCCGCACAAAGATCTCACCAACCAACCAACAAACCCAAAATCCCCTTTTGTTTCTGAAGTAATCCTGTGTGTGTGTGTGTGTGTGTGTGTGTGTGTTTTTGCTTTTGTTTTTTTAGTAATTAAATCATTAATAATTCATTTTTATTTATGTATTTTCCTTGTGATGGTTGCTTTGGAGAAAAATAATAAGGCAGGGTCACGCATTTGCTTAGGGTGAGTGTGGAATTTAAAATGTTAAAATGAACTGTGGACCATTCTGAAGTGCAGAGCTTAATGGTTCTCTTGTGTCCTCTCTTTGGACAAGGCGACGTTTCGGAGGAGAGCGACACAACATGGGGCGATGTCTGGGCGAGCTCAGCCCTCTGGCTGTTTATGCATGGTCTGCATCTCTGCCGAGAGGCCTCTATGTGGGTGTTGAGATGGAGTGTTGTGTATGTGAAGAGGAGGAGGTGTGAACCATTGGACAGGACTTGACATGTGACACAAGCCCATTTTTTCTCCCCGCCCATTTTTGCCCTGGTGATGGGACGGTGTGTGGCCCCCTTTCACTGATAAACCTGAGCTTCTGGTCTGTTCTCTCTCTCCCTCCCTTCCTTTCTTTCTTTTTAGAAGTTTTTATTCAGGTTTAGGGTCCCAGTCTAGAACCGGGCTTGCCATTTGAGGTCTCCTCTGGGCAGGTTTGTTTTATGTCTGTAGTTATTGTGAAGCAGCCAAAGGTATGGCATTTAGCATTCTCCCCTCTTCTCAGCCCTCTCTCCTCTCCCAGGCTAATGGAGGAGGTCTCCGTCTAGTGATTCGAGCTGCTAAATGAAGTCATTGTAGTTTGAGCGATGTAACAGGGTAGTTGAGCTGTTTGTTTGTTTGTTTGTTTGTTTGTTTGTTTGGTTACTACTGGATTTAATTCCTCCACTGTCTGCGTGTGTCTGTAGGCTCTCCGTAATTGTTACTCGTTAGAGCTCAGTTGGCCACCCGTTGAGATAATTCCAGCCACATTCCCCTTAGCTGCCAGCCATTCGACTTACGAATGCCATTTGTGCAAGTATGCCACCCTCTCCCACCACGGCGTTTGGCCTGCCGTGCTCGGGCGCCGTATCGAGAAGTGCAGGCGCCAGCAGCTTCACAGCCAATGCTGGTGTAGGGCATCCTGTGCTGGGCTGGCCTGAACCATAACCACTTTGTTTGGCAAACCGTGATGCTGAACTCCATTGCAAAGAATGTGAGGAGCTGCCGTTCCTGTACATAACGTAGTATATCTGTGTATATATATATATGTATGTATGCATGTATGTATGTATATGTTAACTAGCGGAATCTGTCGAGACTTTTCTGCTGCCCTTTTCATGTGGGTATCCATATGTGATTGTTTAAAAAAAGTTGAATGCTTTGTGAGTGGTGAACTGCACATTTGTATGACCCTTGTTATGCAGTGTGCGTGATCAAGGGGTTAGATTTGTCATTAGATATCCGGCGGACTTTAATGGCTTTGTTTGGAAACGTTTCCCTTTTTTTTTGGTTTTGTTTTTTTGTTTCGTTACCGAATGCACACAACAGGTAAATCGCTTGCCAGATGCCCATGTTGATAGTTTTAATGGCAGAATTTGTGTTTTATCTGAAGCAGCCATCGCACCGCAGAGCCAAATGGGTTAGTGCTATCAGCCTGCTGCACACTACCGGGTGTCTGGCACGCTGTAAAACCAAGGCAATTCTTGGGGTTTGCCCTGAACGCGGACTCGGCTCCACTGCTGCTAAGCTGGTTCACCGTGTGATTGAACTGGTTCATCAACGATCTGCTCCCCAGCTTCCTACGGATTCCGGACCAAGGTTAGTGAAAATCAGATCCTCCTACAGGCTCCCAGCCCAGGCCAGGCGACCATAACCACGTCTTCCACCCCGTCGCATTTTGTGACATCACGCCTTCCCTCTGCGGGGGTGTTCTCCGCTCTTGGAGAAGGTCGCTGTGGCCACTGTGGTTTGCGGTGACGTCACCAGGAGGAGAGGATGAGTCACCGGCCGTATAACATGCAAGGCGGCTGTTTCTCCTGCTGTTTCATCCCTCCCCCCACAGTCGCTTTTAATTGACACCAGGGTGGTGGAATAAAGGGGGTCGGGGGGGGGGGGGGGGGGGGTGGGGAACCACAGCGGGCGGCATTCAATGGAACCGGCAAAGGGGGGG
>JAOYSI010017770.1:11169-36708 GCA_025775065.1 Hiodon alosoides
CCCGGGGGGTGGTTCCCCCCGCTTCACCCCCCCCCCCCCCCCTTGGGTTTTCACGCCCCCCCGGGTTTGCGCTTCCCCGGGGGGGGGGGGGGGGGGGGGCCGCTTCGGTAACGACAGCGGGCGGCTTTCATGGAAACCGTCTCAGGGGGGAAAAGCACAAAGAGAAACGCGTCCAGCTCATGCCTTGTTTTGGCTTGTTTTGTTGATGGTGATGTTCTTCTCTTCTGTAAGCGCTGTGCCGAGTGCCTCTGTCCCTCACTGAAGTTGGACACGTGGAGCATGGCACGTGATCCCACCCCTGCCCGCAACCTTTGTCCTCTGCTCCGGTGGTCTCCTCGTGGGCTTGGGTGAAGTTGCACCCCACACTGCTGCTGTCAAATTCTAAATGCACTTATGAGTGTCCCACATTGAAAACTTAATCAGATGGCACAGCCCTAATAGCCAGTTGAGGGCCTGAAACTGAATTAGTTACACTCCTCCTCCTCCTCCAAGATCTTCCTGCTGTCTGGTGTTTGTTGCCTTAAATACCATTGCCTGTAATTCCTGATGCACCTCAGGTCATCATTATCCGTTTACATGCGGCAGAGCCTTCTTTAACCATTTTCAATCAATGAGAATTAAGCCAAAATAATAAACGGATGCAGAGAAATTCCTAGTGTTACTGCTAGTAATGTGCGTGTGTGTGTGTAAATTTGATCCCGCGTTTTTGCGAGTGTGTTTGTGTGAGATTGGTGGAAGTTAGATCCCCAGTTTTAATTTCTCACTACAGCGTCTCGATCAGCCGCCTGGACAGGGGCCGTCATTGTTCCTGTTATCCCCGCCATCATTTCCATGATTACTATCGTTACCGCAACTTTTCCTTTTGTGTTTCTTTTCTGTTTATTTTTTAGGCCACCCAAGTGTTTTTAGGTGTGTGTGTGTGTGTGTGTGTGTGTGTGTGTGTGTGTGTGTGTGTGTGTGGGAGAGATAAAATCGGCTCCACTTGGCAGCTGTACGTGATCTCTGAGCCAGGCAGAAGCCACTCTGTGTGTAAAGAGCGCTCTGTTTAATGCCTGTGTTCCTGGGCGTGTGCCTTTACACGTCGGTATGCACAGAATGGCGAGCCGACAGGGAAAATTCCCCCTGCCACCCTGCTGAACCATGTGCTGCCTCTCCCTGGCCTGAGACGCTGTGTAGCTTTGCAAACCCGTTTCCCAGCTAATCTCAGGGCTTCTGCTCTTAAATATGATGTTCAGTGGGACTTTCTAAATGCTGGTAATTAACACGAGAGTACTTGACTATAGTCAAGAGTACTGCAGACAAGGTACAAACTACATTAATGTTTAAACAGATGGTAACTGTAATGCCTCTGCATTGCAGCAGTCAGTGGTGTTCAGTCAGTGGTTCTTTATAAACGCATGTGTTGTTTTGACTGTTCATATTTAGGTTAAACGCATTCCCCCTGCTGCCCTTGATAATAAAATTTGGAAATAAGTCAATTTTTCACCCACTAAATTATAAAGGGAAAACCCAAACATTCCGTCGTTTTCTTCCGTAGTAACACAGCATTAAGGAAAAAAATGGTCAGAGACCACACCTTTTACTCAATGCCAATCATCACCCTTTCTTTGAAAATGTGAAGCTGTTGCTGAAATAGTTCAATAGTTTTGTATTTGTGTGCTCACTTGTTACACTATAATAATAATAATAATTTTAGGTGACACAAGAAAAGAAAACGTTTTGAAATTTGTTTATGTCTGTATGTTGCATATATTCAATTCATGTATCCAAGGGGGGTGTTACTAGTCTGAGGTTTTGAAATAGTTTCGGAGAAATTTGGGGACACTTTGGATGGACACACCTAAATACTTAGTTCTTAAATGTAAATGTATATTAGATATTGCAAACATGTTGATGTGTGTGTGTGTGTGTGTGTGTGTGTGTGTGTGTGTGTGTGTGTGTGTGTGTGTGAATTTTCAGCTTCTTAGGGACTACTGGCTTGAGGTCGATGCAAATCAATCAAATAAAATATTTTGGTAATTCTCTTGTAATATTTTTTTAAAAAAATGTCAAGATATTGGTATACATATCTAAATCAATATACATATCTATACATTATTAATGACGCAAGTGTTGTCTTAAAATTGAGCCCTCAGCCAAGTTTGCTGGACATGTCTTTCAGTAGTACAAAGTATGAAAATACTGAAAATCATTTTTAATATTGGTGCATTAAGGGGTTAAAGTAAAGGTCTTGGATATTTTTGTATCCCAGCATGCTTGTTGCGTACCACGTGCCGGTACTTGTGGTCTTTCACTCGCTGGTGAGAATATCAGCGGCCTGTCCTGTGTTCCTTGATGTTTTGTAACTAAAACAAGTTGTGTTTCTTTTTTATGGCCTCGACGGTCACTGGATCAGATTCGGTGCCGCGTCTTTGTGACTACTCTTCTGTTTACATGCTGCTCTGCATCTGGCTTATATCAACAAAAGCATTTCAAAGTATAGCTTTTTGGAAAACTACGATGAATGCAAAACTTAAAGGAAAAGAAATGTGATGGGAACAGTAGGCATTTTGTTATGTTGGACTGCTTTTTTTTAGTTTTTAGTTTTTTTTTAGATTCTCATTTTGAGACGATTCATGTGCCTTTAGGTGTAATGTTTGTGTTTGACGAATGCACAGAAGCAGAAATCCTTTTGTGATATGGATTCTGGGATGTTGTTGTAACTGTAATGTGTCCGTCAGCAGAAGTGAGCGTCATGTTGCAGAGGGATGTTTGTCAATGGGGACTTTAGCGTTGAACAGGTTCACGCCACCGATTGGTGGCTGTTCAGTGAAGTTTGTCCTGACTGCTGATTTGGCACAGCCATTATAAAGCCCAATTGTTTTATGATTTCTCATAACAACAACAGCAATTCAATAAATGATACGCTAGCCCATAGGCCTAGCCTTGGACTGAAAGGTTTCCTTGCATAGTTGAAAACATGTTTTATCTGCAGTAGTGTTCTGGCACAGGTGTAGAGATGGTTGGAGGTTCCAGATTAGCCAGGAGGTGTAGTCTGTGTGACAGTGGGCCAAACTGAATGGAAGCTTATGTCTGATTGAAGTACCTCGCTGTTGTTGGTTGGGTCAGTGGTGTAGAATTACAATCCTGTTTCCAGGCTTCTGCGTTGAGTCCTAAGCCTGCGCCTTCAGCTGACGTTGTCGTTTGGTCTCTGTGATGGCCACGTGCCCCCACTGCAGAACTGCTGTGGGGAGTAACAGAGGCATGGGGTCCCGTCTGCCCTTCTCCTCCACCTCCGCAGGGGTGCGCAGAGCCCGAATCTGAGTGCTGCGTTGTTTCCTTGCGCATCTCGTCACGGATAACCCACGTGAGGCCAACGCGACCGCACCACCGCTTAGCACCGGCCTCCAAGCCTTTTCATTGGACGACAACAGAAAGCGCTAATCTCCAAGCCTTTTCATTGGACGACAACAGAAAGCGCTAATCTCCAAGCCCAGGTCAAAAAAGCGAAGGAGGTGGAGATGAAAAGGAGGAATAGGATGTGTGTCGAGGATTGCCTAGGTTTTATTGCGTGGAGCCGGTGGCTCTGGAAAACCAGGGAAGCCTTTTCAGTGTACACTGAGAACCGCTGGCTTTGATAACGCTGTCCAAGCGCATGAATGTCCTGATTAAACTCGTTTTTGTATGCCGGCCTCAGGTTTTGTGTAATTCCTTTAAGGCATAGTTGTTGTAAGGAGGCAACAAAGCGCGTGTACATCACTGCGATTGTCTTCCTCGGAACCGGCTGAAGACGCCAGCAGACGCATGTCAATTTAGAGGGCTGAAGGTCTGCGGGTGTGAGTGTGTGAGTGTGTTCAAAGGTCACTGAGATGTGCTCAGGTGCCTGAATAAAGGGCTTTTATCAGACTGACCCCTCACTCACCGTGAGAGGTCTCAGTGCACCGCTCCAAGACATTCCAGCGTCATGTGACCTGTTGTCATGTTCCTTTCATCAAGGTCTGAGCTAACACCATAAAGACATTTTTAAATTGTTAACTTGAGTGTTGAATGCGTTTACTCCCCTCCTACAACTGCAGAGCAGCATGTAAACAGAAGAGTAGTCACAAAGACGCGGCACTGAATCTGAGCCAGTGACCGTCGAGGCCATAACAAAAAACACAACTTGTTTTAGTTACAAAACATCAAGGAACACAGGACAGGCCGCTGACATTCGCACCAGTGACTGAAAGACCACAAGTACCGGCACATGGTACGCAACAAGCATGCTGGGATTCATAGTTCAGAAGAGAACTTTAATGAGCCGTTTGCAATTTGCGGTACTGCTTTAATTCTGTGGTCCATGAAGTGTCATCAATTATTGAAAAGGGCTCTGTTTATTCTGCAAGATTTATTGATTTATTGTGGCAGGTTGGAGCTGTACTTACCAGCGGGTGTAAAAAAAACAAAAAAAAACAAAACAACCTAAAAAAAACAATATAAATGTAATGGCAGGCTGGTTCAGGGTTCTCCAAACGGAAGAACCCTGTTCTTCATGCCATAAAAACGGGCAGCGCTCGCTCGCACCTCGGACCTGTTCTTGGAATAGGAAAACGATGTGATGAACGTTCCCTTAGATCTTCCCTAAAGGATGACGAGGACGTCCACTCCCGTGGCCTCCGTGACCCTGTCTGTGGGTTGAACATTAACCCTGAGCGCCGCTGAGCGAACAGACTCTTAACACTGATGGTGCTTCTCAGCCTTTCATCACAAGGGGAAACGGCAGATAGAGAGGGGGGGGGTGTGTTATTGTCTTGTTGCATCTGTCTATGTTTCTCTGCCTACCCAGCGGAGAGAAACTCTGACCGGGTCTAAGGGATACCTTTCCTTGTCTGCTCCCCCTCAGGTTAGTGCCGCTGTACTTTCACCCGCCTTGCCTTGTTGGTGTGTTTTTGTTTTTGACCGTAAGGACTAGCAAGACTCCGTAGAAGTCTTTCGTTTGAACAGCTTGTAGGCCGCCGTGTACGACCGCTCCAGTGGTTAATTCGGACAGCCCGGTGGCAGCAGAGGAAGGAAGCGGTCACAATAGTTTTGCTAAGGTTGTATAAGCAGTCCTCTCGCGGAGCTATGGAGGGTCACATGTCGGATTCCTCACGGCAGTGCAGAACCGCTTTGCGGCGAAAGTTGAACTTTGGTTGACACTGCCCGCCCCTCCCCTCCCCTGTGTTCAACAACTTGCATTGAGCCATAATCTGAGGAAAACCCTGTGGAAAGTTTTTCCTACAGGTCGTGTATTACGTTCACCACTGAGTACTTCATTACCCAGCAGGCCTAGCATTGTTATGCAAGTTAAGTACTTTGGATTTTTAACCTGAATGTTCCTACTAAAAGGCCAGCGCAGATTTGGCTAAAGACTGAGATATTGTACATAAATGGAAGTGTGTCAGATATTTAGAAAATAAACCCCATCAGTTGAAAAGATGTCATGGAAAAAGAGGCAGACCCTTAGGAACGAGGCGCCCTCTGCCTGAGATGACAGTGACCTTATTTTACCAGGAGGGTACTGACTAGTCCGGATGAGGGACGCAGATTCTGTGCTCAAGTTCCATTACAGCATCACCACATCACCGTTATTCCTGTGTGTTTTTTTTGTCAGTGGAGGGATTCCAGACACAGCATACAGAGTAGCGTTGTAAATATTGATTCAAAAAAATTTTCTTTAAAATAATCTTTAAACCTTACTGGTAAGACATCCTTTAATGATTAAACGGTAATACCGGTTAATCTTTAACATCCCTAATACACAGCATTGTTTCCTTTCAGCCCACATGTTGGGTATTTCCTCGTAAACCTCGGGCACAGTCAGGGCCTTGTTCTTTCCCCTTCTTCCCACTGTCCAAGTCGCTCATGGCAGGTGGGCGGGAGGCGAGGCCCAATGTGGAGCGCAGCGTTGTTCTCTCACCAGCCGTCCTTGTGCTGCCAAGTGCACCGGAAGTGAACTGTTGAAACGGGAAGCTTAGTCGGCCTCCGTTTCGCTCTGTCATTTATGTCAAAGGTAATGGCTGATTGGCCAGCTGTGCCTGTCGCTGACTGCTACTTGCTGTGGAAACGCATGCGGGCTGTACCACTTAACTTCAGAAGGGATGGAAGGAGTGGATGGGTTAAAAAAAAAAAGGAAAAATGTGGGGGTGGCAACGGAGACTCCAGTTTGTGGAGGGGTGGGGCTGGGTGGCCAGCTGTGATTAGAGGTCTGCATGTCCTGGTCAGTGCGGCCTGCCTTCCATTTCCCCGCTTGCCGAGTGCTCCGCTGAAGGGATTTTGGGGCCCCCATGCCAGGCTAACGCAGAGGGAGCCCGTTTTTGTCTCGCGTCAATGCGAGAACGAGGTCCAAGGTTCAGAGCTGCAGCCAGTCAAGGGACCAAGGAGGTTTGGCACACTTGGATGCCCGTTTGTTGAGGGTTTGCCTGCTTCCCTAGAGCTCAAAGCTAGAGAGAAAGGAGTTCAAACATGTCTCGCTTTTTTTGTAACGTCTGTGTAACTCGTACACTGCGGACTGAAATAAGGTAGGCTTGTTTGTTCCTGCTCAGGAGATCTGAACAGGTTGTTTGCACAGGTAAGCATGGACAACCATTATGGCCAGCCTCTAGCGAGGAGCGAAGAAGAGGGATCAAGGGGTTTAAACACTGGTCTCTCCCCGTCTCCCTGTGCGTTGGTGAGAATGAAGAGTTACGTCTCCATGGACCGGGTGCAGACATGATTAACGTGTAACATCAGAGGTGCTGATTAGCACATGATACATGCAGACAAGCGCGCACGCTCCTAAACTCACTGCGTCAGCAATTAGCGCCGCTCTGTTCCGGGCCTTAAACTGCCGGCGTTAAACTGAAGCTGCTGAATTGCAGAGGTCCTGCATGCCGCCCAGGGCAGGGGCAGCTCTGTGCCTTTATGTGCCGATCGTAAACTCTCGGTTATCTCTGCCTGCTACAAAAACAACCTAATTGCTTCCTGGAAAAGAACCCACAGCCTCATTCATTCACCGCCGCCATGACCAGATCGCTAATTGTTCCTTTTTATAAAGCAGGGTTTTTTTCCCCCCCCTTTTCAGCAGTCTGCATGTAAGCGACTGTTGTCATTACTCCCTACTGTTTCCCAGTTGGAATGATTGACGACCCTATTACCAGGGCCTAAATTATTTAGATTGTTATGAAAGCACACCGTTCTAATAGTTGGTTGTTTCTTCGGGAATATTGGCACAGACTCCAGATTGTAATGGATGTCTCCTGGGTTCCCCTCGCCGGTCTCATATTGAGGTCTTTCGTTGTGGCTTGGCCTATATATACAGGCCCACTCTCATTTGCAGGGATTGTTGGGATTGGTGGGGTATTTGTGTCATGTGACTCAGGCCAGTGGGGTATCTCGTGTCATGTGACTCAGGCCAGTGGGGTACCGTTCTTGGCACATGGCTCTGCACACATCCCCTACAGAATTACCTTCCATTGTTGGTTCTTGCGGGTTTTTTCTTTCGACCAAACTTATATTTAATTACACAGAATTCAGGTGGTTGACACTGAGTTGGATTGAACGTGTCTTCAGTTATCTGGACTATATGTTGCTAGTAGTAACGCAGCATTCAGGGGGAAAATGGTCAACCACTTTAGCAGTACAATCACTCAGTCATTCATGTCTTTACAGAGACACTCAATACCAATCATGTTGCTGTTTGTGTGTGTGGATTTTCTGCTTCCTAGGGGACTCTGCCATGGAGAATTCACAAAAAAAGAGGCCATTAGATTTTTTGGTAATTCTCTTGCAATATTATTTTTTTTTTTAAATGCCACGCTTACCAGTGGTATTGTAAACTATATGTTATTACTGTCAAAAGTGTCTTCTTCAAATCGAGCCCTCGGCTAAGTTTAAGGGACATGCAGTTCTGGAGATGACAGTAGTACAAAGTAGGAAAACGCTGACATTTTTAATGTTGGTGCATTAAGGGGTTAAAGGCTCTGTTGTAGCGGCTGCCGTCCCTCAATCTTCCCATCACCTCACCCTGCCGTCCCCTCTACCCCGGAAAATAATTAACTCCGGAAAGGTTCTTTAGGCCTCTTTTACGCAGTGAATCCGAATTACGGCGAGCAACAGCAGGGGTTGTCATTCATTGAAGGAGTAAGTCGATTTGTTTGTTACCGAGAGCCAGCGGGGCTTTCAGATTTCACACCGCTCTGGGCCTCGCTCCGGGGTTAAATCTGAACGCGCTGACACGCCCTGGCATCACCGCTCTCTGGCTGTTCCGAGCAGTCCCGTCTGCCCAACGGAGTAGAAGGTTTAGGTGGTCTGGATTGGGTGTTGTCCTGTAACTCTCTCTGTCTCTCTCCCCAGCAGTGATGGAGGCCATGGCAGTGAGCACCTCGGTGGTGGGCGGGGAGGAGTTTGACCGCAACGCCCCGCGCATCTGCGGCGTCTGTGGCGACAAGGCCACTGGCTTCCACTTCAACGCCATGACCTGCGAGGGCTGCAAGGGCTTCTTCAGGTAGGCCCCGTGTCGCACCGAAACAACATTCGCTGTTATGTGTAGTGGTCGCGATCAGGATAGAGCAGGGGGAGTTCCCGTCAGGCTGTCCTTAATGTGGCAAAGTCGGGGCGAGTTTTGTGATGTACACAGTGACCGGTTGGATGTACGGCTATCAGGAACCTGATCCCCGTGTTTTTGGCGGTCTGCGCTCATTGGCCGGTGAATATATGCAGTGGCACACAGGACAGCGAGTGCAGCCGGGACAGAGAGCATGCTGGACTGATTTCTGAGTCACACTCCCTCTCTGGCACTCTGCCTGTCGCATTAAACAGCCCCTAGTCAGCTATGTCGCGTTTTCACCGCTTCTTCTGTTTCTCGTATGCAAGCTGTTTACCAGAACAGGCCCAGCACGCCTGAGGTGACCCCCACCGTGTGTGTGTGTGTGTGTGTGTGTGTGTGTGTGTGTGTCCTTGTGCGGTGAATAGAGGTTGTTTGCCAGGGCCGTCTGTGTGATAGGGCACGACCGTGTGATGTTTGTTGTTTTCACCAGCATCGGTTGGTTCACTGTCCCACTTTGCGCAAGCTCTCTTGTGTGATTAAGCCATGGGGTTGAGAGTAACATCCTGTCCTCTAGCATTATGGAAGTCCAATTACCCCCCCCACCATTGTACTAATTTTTGCCCAGACTGGACTTGGTCCATCTGGCCAAGGCCTTGACAGAGATCCGGGATGGATGCGAAAGTTGAGACCACTTGTGTTGCGCACGTTCACCTCTGTTCCATAGTCCCCTGCTGGTCTGGGTTGGTGATGGCTTTCTGTCCACCCAGGCGCAGCATGAAGCGCAAGGCCAGCTTCACGTGCCCCTTCAACGGCAGCTGCACCATCACCAAGGACAACCGGCGCCACTGCCAGGCCTGCCGGCTCAAGCGCTGCGTGGACATTGGCATGATGAAGGAGTGTGAGTCCTGCCCCTCTGCTGCATGCTCCCAACTTCTCCACCCCTGTCACCGCACCTCTCCATATTGAATGCTCTGAACTGCACCCTCGCCTCACCCGATGTGTAGAAATGCCTCACTGTGAAACAAATTTATAGAATACGGTTTCACAGGGAGCAGCCTATTTACTCCAGTAGATTGCTGTCGGTGTTGAATAGATAGACATCCCAGGCAGACAGAGGTACTGAATAAGGGTGTGTATTGTCGGGCGGGGAAGGTAACTTCCTCCTGAGTGTGTTGCGTCTCTCTCTCGTACTGAGTACTGAGAATCTATTTTCTCCTGTCGTTTCGTTGTCTTTGCGAGCGGTTCTGCCTGTTGAAGAGGCTATTTCCGCTTAACCAGACTGGGTCTCTCGCTCATCGTCGCAGTCATTCTCACGGACGAGGAGGTGCAGAGGAAGAAGGAGCTGATCCTGAAGCGAAAGGAAGAGGAGGCGCAGCGGGAGGCTCTGCGGCCCAGGCTGACCGAGGAGCAGAACCAGATCATTGCCACGCTGCTGGAGGCGCACCACAAGACCTACGATGACTCCTACTCTGACTTCTCCCGCTTCAGGGTGCGTCACCAGCTCTCGCCTTCAGGCCTCCGGGGCTTTGGTCCTCCATGGTGTTAAAACCAAACATCACAGTCTGTGTGTTTCTCCTTTTCTGTGCGGGTGCGTGCTGCAGCCCCCGGTGCGGGAGGGCCCAGTGACCCGCAGTGCTAGCCGCGCTGCCTCCCTCCACTCGCTGTCGGACGGCTCCTCAGACTCCTTCAGCCACTCCCAAGGTGAGCGAGACGGTGAGAAACTCCCTACTGTCACTGCTGTCCCTTTTGCATGACCGCAGTTGTTCCTGCTAGCGCAGCTATTAGCCATGCGACCACATTCACTGCTAATGCTAGTGCTGCTTATGATGATCACTAATAGCTGTTCTGCTGCCAACAGTGATGGTGTTGTTACCATGTGTACTTCAACTAGTCTTATTACTGCTAGTACTACTGATCTCTGTGCTCATTGGCCACAAACCGAGCCCTTTGCTATTTCTGTGAAACCTTGTTGAGTGATTTGGAGTTAATGATCCCAGAAAAGGGATTTCGAAAGGTATTCGTTTGTAATAAGTACAAACATGTTTGGAAATGGGCAAAATGTTGATTTTGAATTTGCATATTGCTAATGGTTTTCTGCGGGCGGCTCTTTGCGTTAATACTTGGATGTATTGTATTTCTATATATATTTGAATTTGTGTTCCTTGGCTTTTCGACGCTCACCGTTTCCTCCATCTCTCCACAGGTGAGACGGTGGACCTGAAGCTGATGAACTTCAGCAACCTCCTGATGATGTGTCAGGATAACAACGGCAGTTCCGAGTCCGGAGAGGACGAAAGCGGGCCGCTCTCCATGCTGCCCCACCTGGCCGACCTGGTCAGCTACAGCATCCAGAAGGTCATTGGCTTCGCCAAGACTGTCCCAGGGTTCAGGTGGGTACGCGTGCGCGTGCGCCGCCAAGGGGCTGATGCCTGCTACCGGAGACCATGGCTAAACTCGGTGTGTAAAAGGAAATGTCTCCGGTCTGCGCTGTGAGAGACGTCAATGCATTCACAGCCACGCAGTGCTGTGTAATCGAAAATGCGACACAACAGTGCCGTTGGAAAGTTTTCACGGTGTGGAAGTTGTCCGTGTGATAAGGTTGTGGTGGAGCAGGTTCCTAGCCAGGAACACACACCTGCACCACCACAAAACCTAACTCTTTCCCGGCTTATTCCAGCACTCTGTGCACGCACCTACGTCTGGCATGTAATAAATGTTTATGTGCCTCAATTTTGTTGAGTTTTGACAATCAAACCAGATTGTTGTCAGATACTATGTATTATAGCTGCTGTTGTCCAGGAAAAGGGAGCTTACTATGTATTCCAGAACTGCTGTTGTCCAGGAAACGGGAGTTTGCTATGTATTGCAGAACTGCTGTTGTCCAGGAAACGGCCCTAAAGCTGTCGGTACATCCTGTTTGCACAAATCCCCGGAGTTCTGATGCGCTCGCCCCATTTCACACGATTTTCTGTGTCACTTTGCTCCTGAAAACCGTATCGGGTCAAAAACGTTTAGCGGTGTCCCCCCATACCGAGCACATGTTTCATAACGGGCACTGCAAACTGGCCGCCCTCAGAGCGCCCTCGTTTCTCTACCCAGAACCCAATATCTTTCACATTCTCTCAGCTAATGCGGGTAATCTCGACTGTTTTCAAATCCTGATCGCCGAAATCCCCACCCCCCATCCTTGGGTAAGCCAATGAAATTTCACGGGGCGTGCGCTGGATTTGTGAGGGGCGTGGGAAAGCGGAGGCTTGTGACGGCTGGTCCCCTTCTTGTGCAGGGATCTGTCGGCAGAGGACCAGATCGTGCTGCTTAAGTCCAGCGCCATCGAGATCATCATGCTGCGCTCCAATCAGTCCTTCAGCCTGGAGGAAATGTCCTGGAGCTGTGGCAGCCCCGACTTCAAGTACGGCGTCAGCGACGTCACCAAAGGTGAGGCTTAGTCACGAAGCGCGGGTTCCGCCCACTCGTTGCCCACCAATACCCGCCTGATCCGCCCCCTCTCCCCTCCGCACCACAGCCGGGCACACCCTGGAGCTGCTGGAGCCACTGGTGAAGTTCCAGGTGGGGCTGAAGAAGCTGAAACTGCACGAGGAGGAACACGTGCTGCTCATGGCCATCTGCCTGCTGTCTCCCGGTATGAGATTCTGCCCCAGGAGCTCTACCTGAGTGGTTGATGTATTGGGTAGTAACCGCAAGATTGCAGGTTTTAACCGCAGGAATAGGCACGGCTGTCGGCCCCTTGAGAATGCTTTATTTAGATATAAATCAGTTTGAAATGAGCAATTGTGCTAACGCGTCTCTGCTCCTTGCTACTAACCCTGCTGTCACGCATGCAGAGAGCGAGGAAGTGCGGCTAGCCTCCAATGCTAGTTGCCTTCAGGCCACCTGCCTCTTACACTCTGCAGGCTACATAGCCCGCACAAGAGGTTTCGCACCCATTAGAGGAGGGACGTCCCTCGCGGCGGCACTGTCAGCCTGCAGGCGTCTGGAAAGTCAACAGGCCTAGAGAAAGCTGTCCGATTTCACCAGACCCAGCGGCGCTTTGCTGTGCTCTCCTGGTTACAGTCGGCTAAAGAAGTCAACCGGATTTGAACCTGTGAAATCCGGATAATAAGGCTCGGGTTCGAGACTTAACCGACTGAGCCACTCAGGAGGCAGAGATTGCTGCTTGATGGGAATGGTTTTGAATACCTAGCTTGAGTGTATGTGTTTTTGTTTAAAAGTAAAAAAACCGTCATGCAGGTTAAAGGCTGCTAAGCAACTCGGTGAGTTGTGTGCCAGTGAGCGAGCTGCTACGGCCACCTCCTCCAGCTGCACCTTACCCTCCCAAATTTTCACCATGCCCCCCTGACCCCACAGACCGGCCTGGGCTGCAGGACCATGCCCGCATCGAGTCCCTGCAGGACCACCTGTCCGAGGTGCTGCAGGCCTACATCCGCGTGCACCACCAGGGCGGCCGGCTGCTCTACGCTAAAATGATCCAGAAGCTAGCGGACCTACGCAGCCTCAACGAGGAGCACTCCAAGCAGTACCGCTCCCTGTCCTTCAGACCTGAGCACAGCATGCAGCTCACCCCGCTGGTCCTGGAGGTGTTTGGCAGCGATTTGTCCTAATGGGCGGGGCGGGGCGGGGCAAGGAGTGTGAATGGTGCAGAGATGGGAAGAGGAGACTGCTGCTTGGAACATGGTTGGTTGTCTGATGAGAGGGCTGGGTGTAGGTGGGCTTTAGTGTAAGGTGAAAGATAATCCACAAAAAAGGTAAATAATAAAAAAGGGAATAGATTTAAATAAATACATTTTATTTATATATATATATATATATATATATATATATCACATTTCTAGTAAAGTAATATTTGATTCTGTATGCATTGCAGGTTTTTTTGGTATGCCCTACACAGTGTTTGTAGGGTTATATTTATGAAAGATCCCCAGAGAGAACACACACACACACACACACACACACACACAAAGATACACAAACACAGACAAGTACAAGTATATAAATAGAGCTGGCTATACATAAGGTGCAAGTTGCCTTATATTTTTGATGTAAATTTAATGAATATTTAACGGCTAATAGAGGGCTGGCACTCAAAGGTCTGACGGAGGTTCTGGTTTCAACCAGCTATGTGTTGGCTGCTTGTGTCAGAGTTGAAGCTGATTGAAGCAGAGTTGAGTTCTGGTCCACTTGGGGAGTCTGGCTGGTGTCCGGTTTCGTTACCGTGCACCGTCACAAACAGACTGACTGACGGAGGCTGCGCGTAAGCCTCAGTCTGGAGGGTGGTTGGTGAACACAATATTTTGAATGTAATGCATTCGCCATATCCTCTTTAGCAGTAGCATCCCTATCCAGCTGTAATGTTTTGTTTTTTTAATCTTGCCTCTGTCAGATTCTGGTTTCAATCTAATTTTGTGTAGACCGACATGACATGGCATGTTATCGCTGGGGCATATCCTTATTTGCAGTTTATTGTAAAAAAAAACCGCCCTCTTGTGGTTACATTATGTAAATACCACTATTTTCGCTGTACACAATAATGGCAAAGTAGCTTATACTACGGTAATTAAACCATTGAAAGTATATTCAAAATATATGCAAATATGCTATTGGGCAATTTGATTTTTCTCTACTCTTTGAAATAACGCATTTCTTCAGCAAGTATATTTAGCTAAGCCTTGTTTTTGGTGAGACATTGTTTTGAATTTGAATTGATTCTGATTTGAGATTCAATCATTAAGCATTGTGGTGGTTAAATTGTTATTTAGAATGTGTTTTAACTGTTTTAGAAGACAGGAGATAAATGTACACTAAATATGATGCTGCTGTTTAATGAAAGCCATAAAAAACTTGTTTTGGGAAATAACATGATATCAAGATATCCTATTCCAGCGGAGTATTTCCCTGAACAAAATCAAGTGGTCCAAGAACTGACCGAGTCACTGCTCTTTTCCCTCATTATCAGTTAACTGCAAAGACTCAACTGCAATTAACAGACCGATTAGCTTTTTAACACGATGTGTCATTGCAACTTTGCCGTCCTAATAGTGCAGAGGTTTTGCCCGGCCTCGCTGCGTTTTAACATGCACCACTGCCCTTGCAAGTTTTGGATCCTGGCGAGTGCCTGCGTGCGTCGACTTCCCCTCTGAGAACCGGACTTCACGTAACTTTTAGTGGCCTGCGTGGATCGGGCCTTTGGTAGAGACACGTTAGAATTACAAGCTTGCAGGAAAGCACTCGAATACCTCAGACAGGCCGTGCTCATTTACACAGCGCGCCGTCTATTCTCATGCCTGCCTCTCACGGAGGGAGGATGCGCAGATTGCCATGGGTACAATAAGTGGGCAGCACCTGTTGTCTGTTGAGATTCAGCAAGGCAGTGGGGGGGGAAGCAGCCGTGGTGTGAAAGAAGCTTTCTGAGGGAAAAGATTCTGGAAAACGGATGTCATTTTCCCCTCTGTCCCGCCATTTCTGTGCAGTCCCCTCACTCCCTGGGCTCACTCGAGCAGGCGAGACATGGCTAACCCTGGTGTGGGTTCCCCCTCTACCGGGCGCCTCTACCAGTTGCAGGAACCAGGACAGGACTGGCATTTTGCACAGACTCATTCTAGACCGTCCTACACCTACGTCTCCAGTTTTACCTTTGTGGTCTGCGGGACTGTTTCTCATTTCAGGCTTCTGTTCATCATACAAGTGCCAAAGGGTTTGCCTTCTCTTTTTCCTATGCCCAGAGAGGGGCTGTCTGGGTGTGCGGAGGGGAAGACGCCTCTCTGCACTCACTGTTATTTTGCTGCTTAACTGAAAGTAATGAATGAGCGCTGAGGGGAGGATCCTATAAAACAAGCCAATCAAATTTTCACGTGGAAACTGAAAAGGCTTCGTATTTGAAATCCCAGAAGTGTAATTTTCTGTAATGTACGCACCCCTATGGGACTGTACTCCCTTTGCCTTTTGATGACCCAGTTTCCTCTTTGTTCTGTTTGATACTCCCTGTGGGTTTATGGCCTTCAGTAAGGGCTCGAGGGGGGGAGGGGGGCCTCGGAACCAAAATGAACTACCTCTGCATTCTGCGCAAGTATTTTTGAATATGTGTTTATTCGGATTTAAAAAAACAAAGCGTTTATTTATTATGTTCCATTCACATGCTGGACGATTACCTCAAGACATCTCAAAGACTAGACACGATGTAGCCGTCAGGAAAGTCTTAGCAGGTTTTAAACCTCATCATATAGTTTCTGAATAAAACAACCGAATAGGTGTGGTTGTGTGTGAGCAAAGGAGTGTATAAATAAGTTTGTACAATTTGTCATGTACACAAGCTGGTGTATTTGAGACCCTATTTTTGGTGTCTCTCAAACAAACTCAGTACGGCTTTCAGTCTCCCTCATCTTTGGTAGATTGAACTGTCTGCGTGTCCCAGTAAGGATAGATGGACCCGAGATCTACCGAGAGGAAGGGTTGGAGCGTTTTATTAGTACAGTGGCGGAGTTTATAAGTATGGTGGTGTAGCCGCCCGGCTGGGTGGTTGAAAGAGGAATGCCGTATTTCACATATTGCTGGGAGCTTGGGCAGGAGTGGGTGCTTTTCTGCACCTTCTAGTTGGGTGGGGGCGTTGCCAGGTGACGCTCTGTCCGTCACAGAGGCAAAACAGCCTATAAGAATGCCTGAAAGCTTTCTCATTTATTTGTGCATAAGCCTGACTGGTTCACTTTTCTTTGTTACTCCACTGTGCGGCCTCCGCCCACATCATCATTTGTGTCCTACTCTGCTCCATCTTTTTTAATTTATTTTTTTATGGTTTTTTTTTTAACCCCTTCTCCCCCAAAAATGTATTTTTGATAAACGCAAACACAACCCTACACACATGATCATCGAATGGACTTGCTGTGAAGTAGGAGGGCTTTATTTCACACACACAAATGCATTTGCTAGCTTAACGACCTCTGCGTGCCTAAAAAATAAAAATAAAAAACAAAGCGACCTGGAGCCTTATTTTTGTAGAACCGCCTGAAATCGACATTAGTTTTTAATAAAGCATCTGCATTCAGACCCTTTATTACCCTGCAAAAGGCTGTGATGACTCCCTCAACGACAAGCGGGACGCAGGCGAAACTCCCGATTCGTCCCCCTTTGAGCGTTGTGGAGAGTAAGCCTGAAGTGCATTCACACAGACACGAAGGAGATATACATTCCTATGGAATGTGCTGAAGGTTGGATGGAAACAAAATCTCAAAACGAATGCCTTAAAATCAACCTTTCGTTTTTCAGCTTACGCTCTACAGCAGCATTGCATGCTTCAGTTGCGCCATATTGGTCTTTTGCAAACCTGGAGTGGCTGAAATGCTACATGCCTCCGATGGGGGCCCTTTCTTGGGTAATATTTCAAAGAAGGAGAGGGGGGTCTAATTTAAAAAAAAAAAAACTGTCACTATCCATGCCAGATGTGTCTCCGAGGCAGGCTTGTAACAGGGAGTATTTGTATTTGTTAGAGTCCCTGGGAAAAGCACTTATTTTGGTTAAACCATAGATGCTGATGAATATCTAATATGGAGCTCACATAGGATTAAATGCTGGCTTTGACTGCATGTCTCTGTAGGCTCGATGTCGTCGTCAGTGTAATTCCTCTTATTGATAGTATTATTACAATTCTCTGTTCAGCTACGGTCTCTTTTGTGATTCTGTTTTTATTCTTAAAATTGATCTATTGTAAATTGATTGTGTATTATGCATAGAATATGAAAAATCTAATAAAAACTGTACATATTATCCCAATGTTTTGAGTGTTATGTTCGTCATGTTTACCTTTTGGCTTTAAATAGTTATGGGCAATAATTTTATTCATTTCTGTTTTGACATTGGACCTGAGTAGACCTTGTATAATATGGATGCTAGGTAAATCCTTTTTTTAACATCCTGCTTTATTATAATTATATACAGTGCATGGCCATGGTAAATGTTAAAGGAATTGAAGTAAATTAGTGAAGTCTGTAATTAGAGGCAGTTTTACCTTTAAACAAACCAGAGGCCCCACGTCAACTGTGCTGATGTGTATATAACCGGACATACAGGATGCATGCAGTGCATGAAGTAATCCTGTGAATTCAAAGATGTGTGAATTCAGTAACTAATCCAAACTGCCGTTGATATCTGCCCAGTCAAAAGTGGGCACGTGCAGTAACAGGTCTTCCAGGTACACGACACGGGTATTGTGCGTAACCAAGGTGAGCACTCGGTCCATCAGTCTCCCAAATATATCTGGTGCATTACAGAGACCAAACGGTAGAGCCTGGAAGTTCCAGAGCCCACACCCAATGGACCAAGCTTTCTTCAGTCTTGCAACCGGCTCCTGCTCTACTTGCTAGTAGCTATTATGTAGGTGAACTAAACCTGTGCAAACCGGCGATGCAGTTCAGGGCCTCGTTGATGCAAAGGAGTGGGTGTGAGTTTATTTCTGAATGCAAAGAAAGCTTGTCACCCCGTCTTTCTTGTGCACTTCCACGACAGGTGCAGCCCATGAACTGTCAGATGGTCCCTTGACACCTGCCGTTACCATTTTGCTAATATTTTCATTGCTATGCTAGTCTAGTGTTGAAGGATTCATCAATCAGGCTTTGCCGCTGAAGTCAATGCTGTGTGCACCAGGTTTGTGTGGGTGAACTCACTGTCTTAATATTCATCTGTTAGAGCCCGCTGCCTTTCTCTTCCACTCCCAGGCCCTGGCAGTTCCTAATTGCCTGTACGTTGGCTGTGCTGACCTCCCTACAATTATGATGAGGATTGGCCACACGGGGGCCCTCATGCTTCACGTCTTTGACAGACAGGGCCGTTTGCGTTTTAGGTCGGTACAGTCAGATGGGAAGTTCTAAGTTTTATTTGGTTGTTGTCTTGTCATAGGCATTCATTTCTTTTCTAATCATAATCTACAGTAATTAATAATCATTGTATCTATCAGGCAGAAGGCCTCGCTGAATTTAGCTTCCACCTATGGTTCAGTCTGGAAGAACTAAACTGAAGTTCAGAAGAACTTCTTACAGTGAAGAAAACCATTCTTTGAATTATAAAATGCAAAAATAAAAGGATAGGAGGTTCCGATTATTTTTATGCAATAACAGTGATGATGTTTTAAATGGTTGATTATTTCATGAAAGATAGGACCCATTGCCCAGCATAAAAAAAATATGACTTGAGTCTAGAAACGTTACGTAACTATATAACATGGTTGAATCTAAGTCTTAACTTCTCGCTCAAAAGCTCCATCTTCTGGAAATTTCTGGAAGTTTATACATTTATATACATTTATACGTTAATCATTTCTCCAGCATGCACAATTTACGAGTGTGTTATATATTAAAGTTGCTATATAAGTACGTAACTTTGGCATGTGGTGTAGCGGTTAAGGGGCTCGACTTGTGACGAATAGGCTAGTAGTTCATATCGCAAAAGGGGGGAAAATCCTTTACTTCCCCTGGCTTTACTAAATATTCCATTTATATCAATATTATGAACAGTCAGTTGTCCTGGAATTAAGGGTGGCCACAAAGCTATTGAATAATGTCATGAGGAAGAACCTGCGCCTGAACTCAGTGTCTCTGCTATGATATGGGGAGAGTGAGCTTTGGTATGGGCTTGTGCACTTCAAATAACTCGATTGAAAATATATATGAAAAAGTTTATACATCAGTTGGGATCCGTCTTTTTTCCATTCATAAATAATTCTTTCCTGCTGTGCACGGCCACATAGTCTGCTCATTTTTAGGTCAAGATTTCAACAGCTTTTTATTTTGTCGTCCCCGGCACGCAGCAGAATTCTTTCCGAACGCGAGGCTCAGACGGAACAGATTGAGCATGTCCAGTTGGCCTGCAGCACAGTGCCGTGGTCCATGGAGCCCTTCTGAGTCACATGTCATCGAAGCAATTCTCCGAAGTATTGAAGTGCCATCCTCGCAAACCTGCACTAAAGTCACTGTGATTAAGTCAAAAGCAGTGGTCTGACAGCAGGAGCCTGTGGAACAACGGTTAAATAACCATAATGTTAAAAATGTCCTCCTGAGCATTAAGGGTGCAGCATCATGTTAAATAGTAAATAGAGATTTAGCTCAAAACTATTCAAATTTGCAAAAGGAGTCTCTTTCTGCTGGACACTAATAAACCATGCATTCGGCAAAAAACCATTTCAGTAGCATTAGCCACTAGTACTGGATAAGAGAGATGGGATTGTTCTAACAGTAAATAATATTTCAAATAAACTTTGTCTTAAGTGGGCTCAATCTGTGCTTTAGAATGTTTCTTTTATCTTGTGTTTAATTGTGACCTGTATTTTTTGATGTGACTGGCTGTACTGGTGGCGCATGGGGTCATGCGCTGGCAAAACAGGTAATTAGACCCAAACTGTAGACAAACGGTCAATAGCCAACTTCTCCAATTGGTGAAGGTATCAGGTTTGTAACCAAAACATTGCCTTTTGAAATCCCTGCACTGCCCTTGAGCGAGGTACTTAACCTGTACTACTATAGTAAATGTCCAGCTGTATAAACGGATAAAGCTGTAAGACATGTAATTCCTACTGGTATTCGCTCCAGGATCGAGCATCTGCTAAGAAACTTAATTATAAAAGTACAGTGAATTTAACATATAAAATATTCCCCCACTTAACAGCGGGTACTGTGGCCCACCTGTTACGCCCCCAACATCTGCTGTCCTCAAAAATCAACATGGAGACGGACTGACAAAATATCTGGAGAGGGCATGACAAACATATAACGAAAGGAAGCATCGCAATACGTTGACAAGTAATAAGTAAGACCTCCATAGTTAAAAAAATAAAATAATCAATTCTGTCGGAAAAAGTCCGGAGTGGAAGCTGCCCTACCCCACCACAAGTTGAATGAGTGCTATGTTTGCTCTTCCTTAAAGATATAAAAATATATATGTGTTTGGAAGTTTAATGTTATGAAATTGACAGCCTGCCATGAAAATCGCTACCCGTCGTCTTTGCGGCCAGGATGTGCACGACTATTTGACAGTACTGCCGCACTATGCTCGTTGGTCAGGGTACAGGCAAAAAGCTGTTCTAACACCAGTCTACCTGTAGGTGGAGCCAGGATCCAGTTGTCTATTCATTTTTTATTTTTTTTGGATAAATGATACATTTAGATTGGATTATCAATTAGAAATATGTGTGAAACGTTTTTGTTTTTTTTCTGGTAACTGGGATAATCTCTGTACACTAAGTCATGTTCAATTATGATAGTTTGCAGGAGTTACTGCCTTTGCCACTGACTGATGAACAGGTTGGCTGCCTCGTTTGGATGGTGAGCCACTGTGTAATGGAGGTGAATCGTAGCACAAGCAGGATTCATGCTGAACATTGTCAGGTTATCTGGGTGTGTGTAGAGCTTTCTCAGTTTTCCAAACGACTTGTGTGAACGAGCTCGCTATTGACAGTAACATCCCTCCCTGGAGTCGAAGACAAGAGTAGGATCAGTATTAGAGCAATAGACTTAGGCCTGCTCAACTAACTAGTTGTTTCTCATGTCTGGTAAGGAGCTTGTGACGACCTGACGTTGGGCGTGGAATCGGAACCCGTTACACTCAGATGTTGTGCATCATGAGCAATGAACGAAACTTGTGACTCGGGCCCCTGGGTTTTGGAGATGGCTCCAGGCTTTGGAGCCAGAGCATAATCAACCCAAAGGGCAGGGTCTCTTAGTGAAATTAACCATGCTGTGGCCACATTTATTTTTTAAATAAAAAAGCTGTGCTGTGTAGGGACATGGGGAAGGCAAAAAAGTTGATGCAACTGAAGATGACATAAACTGGTTCTACTGTTTGAAATCTGACATAAGTCTGTCTGTGTATTCGTTCAGTTTGTCCAAAGAGGCGGTCTGAGCTGGTGGCGACACAGGCCTTTTCTTGGGATCTCTTTTAGATGCACTGCATTGTGGAAGTGGGCGCTCCTTCTGTGGCGCTGTGTTTAGAGTGCACATCTGTGCGTTTGTTTCTTCCTGGGTGTGGGCTGGGTCCTGTTGCAGAAATCCTCAGCGTCAGTCTGGTGCGTCTTTGTACATCTTTACTGCTCCCCCCCACTCTCCTTCCCCCTCCGTTATTCATTCACCCCTTGCCGAGCTAACCCCAACCAGGGCTCGACGACACCAACCTTCTCTCGGATGAGGCACCGGGGCAGAATGTTCGGTATCTTTGATGAAAGTCATCCAAATGTCATTAGTGCAATCCCGACATGTGACTCATTGGAGAACGTCTTAACTGTATTTGGGTCTGGAGTTCCGAGTAGATACAGAGAAATAAACAGTGAGGCAAACAGAGAGAAATTAGGGCAGGAAGAAGTCTGCAGGACTGGCTTTTAATAAGAGGTCCAAATAACAAAGTGAAAGAACAAGAGCTTGAAATGATCCCATGTCCCAAGTTTATTGTGTACAGTGTCCATTCATTTACTCTGCTGTTTACAGTAATGAGGCAGCAAGTGGAGACAGCTGATCATTGTAATGATTGAGCGCACTCGCCCTCCTAATTATTTTTGTGAGACCAAGGCCAGAGAGTGAAAAAGGGTCCCCCGCTGGGCGTTGGAGCCGAATAATGATCTTTTCCCCCTCTCCTCTGCCTGTCCCTCCTACTGTGTGGAGAGGAGGCCACTCTCAACGTGCTGTGTGTCTACGAGGCTCGTCCCTCATAGCCGCTGTACCACTCTCCTCCAGACGCGAGACAAAAACGAAAAGCATGGAGGGGGGCTGGGGGAGGCGTTCCTGGTATGCCGGGGGAGGCGGTTCTGGTATACCACATGGTATAGCAGTGCCAAAAATGAGGGGGGGTCTGAATGTTCCTGGAACGCTGAGGAGGTACAGAACCGAAATCCTTGGCTGGGTGTTGTGAGACCCCACAGGATCTTAGCGGTGGAGATGGGGGGGTGTCCTCGAGAAAAAAGAAAGCTGCAGAGGGATGGGGCGGCAAATTCGGGAGGCGCCCGGCAGGGCCAGGAGGTCAGGGAGATGAGGGAACAGCGCTGACGCACGAGCTGAGCGTGGAGGAATCGCGGAAGCCTTCATTATTGGTTGGCAGAGGATCCCTCCCTTGGCCAGGGCTTTGGTCCCGGAGGCGAGGTCATCAGCCAGGCAGGGAAGCGCTGTAAGCTCCAAGCACACAAATAAGACAGCCCTGTCCTCAGCTTGTGCCTTTAAAGCCGGAGGAAGCCCCTGTGCTGCAAAGCAGTGCCTGTGCAGTCCCATCCTCTGTGCTGTTCAGGTTCGAATTGCCCTTTTTTCCCCTGCTCTCTTTCCAGGCTGTTTATGGGAGGAGAGCTTGGCACTGACGTCCTTTGGCCTGTCATGGGGGTCACTAAAAAAACACCCAGCCAGGCCACAATACACAAGGGACTAAAGCGGACGTTAGAGAGAAACGGTCTCTGTCCCGTGTATTTATTTTATTGTTTTCAGCTAAACAGTCCTGCCCACATCACGCCGTCGGATAGTTCCAGCCATTGCCTCTGAGGTCAGGAAATCTTTTCCCAGATTGACCCTGGGTTTTAAAAAATTCAAAAAGTCTATTCTGGTCTTTGTGACAATTACATTGCAAAAGAAGCATTATGACGTCCAAATCCTAGATTGATTAGGATGCACGGAGACCAAGGAGGCCTAGGTTACAGCACACGTCTCTGTACCATTCTGTCCTGGTTCCAGTCAGCTGGGACTGATTCTGGGCTTCTTAGTCCCCAAACCTTAAGTTCACAAAGTCCCATTGGCTGAATTTTCCTTTGCTGCGATCTTAGGGAATTCCCACAATCCTAAGGAGATCCCGGCGGGGGTCCTTGGGTGACCACTGTTGACTGCTGAAGCTATACACATTGTTTTAAAAGCTGAAAGGAAAGCAACATGGCAAACTGTTTCCTCCTCTCCCATACTTTCCACTCAAGTGGCGAAGGATGGGGTGGGAGGGTTGGGGGGGCGTGTGTTGGGTTTCAGTGGGGGGAGCAGCGGCGTCTCCTTGAGAAATTGATACCGGAAAGACAGGCGTTAGGAGACAAAAGAGTTGTTCCTGAGAGGAAAGCTGCTTTTATTCTTTATTCTTCAGAGATATCAGACACTGCAGTGCTTCCCTTCCCTTGGTAATGAGCGGCAAATCCCACCCCCATTTTCTTTTCATTCAGGCCCAATAGTGAAGGTCCGTTTGCAGCGAATGAAGTTCATTTAGGCCTGTGGAAGCTGAATAAACCTCTCTAATCTATGACCTTTGCCATCCTGGGAAGGTTGAAACAGATATGAGATGTGTCATACTTAAATTGTACATATCTGCTTTTGTCCATTTTGAATTTGGCACTCCGCCCAAATTGCTTCAGTAAACCTCCAGCTGTATAAACAGGTGAAGAGTTAAAAGCCCTGAATGAGCCCCACAAATAAATAACAATGATCGCAAGGGACAGATTAAAGGCCTGGTTCAGAATCTGCTAAAACGTTTTGTGGATTTACCATTTCTCCTGTGCTTTCCCTGCCACCACACTCGGTGAGCGGGCTAGGCTGGGGCGGGCCATGTCCAGTTTCTCTCCGGTCAGCTGATCCCGCCAGTTGTTCTTCTCGCCGATTCGCCGTGACCCGCGTTGCCAAATCTGATGGCTGTTAAACAGCTGCTCAGCGTGCTCCAGGTCTAGAGCTGGCCATCCCTGGTTTATGACTCTGGTGTTGGGGAGCACAAAGGGTCCGTTGAGAATGTATTTATGTGGGAAAGAGATCGAGCGAGGGAGTGTGGAATCAGGGTAAAATGCCATGCAATTGCATCGGCACCAATTTTGCAATGGAGCGGCATTGTGCTTTGTGCTCCTTATGGCGGTGGCTGTGGTATTTTTACATGGAACTGACAGTTAATAAGAACTTCACCCACGTGCTCCAGTCTGTGGATTCTCTGCTGTTCTTCAGGTCTGTGCCCACTGCGCTGTCAGTCTGTTTTTCTGCAGCTCAGTGCCGGCTCTGTTCTCAGTGTTTTGCAGCGGTCTGTGACTCTGCTGCTGTTCTTCAGGTTCGTGACCACTGTACTGTCAGCACGTGTGTCAGTCTGCGGTTCTTCAGGTCTGGGACCACTGTGTCGTCAGCGTGTGTGCCAGTCTGTGGTTCGTCAGTTCTGCGCCTTCTGTGTTGACAGCACATGCCCGTGTGTGGCAGCCTGTGGTTCTTCAGGTCTGTTCCCAATGTGTTTTCCGCATGTGTGTCAGTTTGCGATTCTTCAGGTCTGTGTGTGCTCCTGTGCCCCTCGCCTCAGCCTGTGCGCACCAATTTGTCCTTGTGCGTCAGCAGCGCTTCAGCACACCCCCACCTCGCAACTGGATTTGCCTCTGGAGTGGGTCCAGGGGCTGGTATTTATAACCTCCGCTGTCAGGGCCCGGCTACACTCAGAGCGTGGGAACGTGGTAAGGGATTTCTGTGGTATTTTTAATGTTTGTTATTAAATATTCCCACACGGGACCATGACCAAACCCTCTGCCCCCCACGCCCCCACATAGTTTTTTTTCCCTTTTTCCGGGAGGAAAAGTCACTGGGTATCCGCTAACAGAGCGATTTGTGTTGCTCGGAGAGCCAGGGAGAGGCAGAGGGTTGTCGTAAAAACAGGGCCCGGCTGCTGCTGTGGACTGCCTGACGTCCACTGGGAGGGCCTCCAGGTAAACACCCGTTTTTTCTCAGCTCATGGGGGACAAGACTCCCCTCTCAAAGAGTTTGAAGGCCAGCCCTTTGGTGTATCTGCAAACATGGTTCTTGGCTTTGCTGCATGCTAAGAGATCTCTCTTGGACTTTCATGTAACTGAATGATTGCTCCGTTGTGCTGAAGACTTAGCTTATTTGGGATCCACCCTAATGTACTCATGCAAAAAGCACGAAATGGAAGAGCTGTGGCGGGAATGGTGATCTGTCTTTGTCAGTACAGCAAAGAAAAATACCGTGCAGGGGGGGGGGGGGGGCCCGGGGGGGGGGGGGGGGGGGGGGGGGGGGGGGGGGGGGGGGGGGGGGGGGGGG
>JAOYSI010017779.1:0-31218 GCA_025775065.1 Hiodon alosoides
GTGTGTGTGTGTGTGTGTGTGTGTGTGTGTGTGTGTGTGTGTGTGTGTGTGTGTGTGTGTGTGTGTGTGTTTGTATCAAGGGACAGTCCTAATGCAGTGGAAGAGATAGAAAAATCTCAGAGACTGCGCGGCTTTGTGAAGGGACCAGGTTTAGGGAGAAAAGACTTGTTACTGAAAACAATCAATAATCATTATTTCAGATTCAATGTATTGTGTACACTATAAGGTCAAATGAGTTTCTATGAAGACTGCCCATTCAATGAGAAACTTATCTACCCTCTCCCTGGATATATTATATAATAAAATGTTTTGTTGAATGCAAATGGTTGCCTTATTTATTTTGTACTTTTGACCAAACTTCTTTCTTGTGTTTAATTGAGCAGTTGCTTGCATTCATTGATATTCACTTGTTGTGCATGCTTAGGGTATGGGAGCAATCCCCCTTGCCTCCAAAATTAAACACAGAAAAACTGATCACATCACACCAGAATAAATGCTACTATAAATGTAGTCAACGTTGTAATTAATGCACATTATGCGCTAGTATTTACCAAAAATTGCTGCAAATATACTCGCTGATGCTGTCCCGCTTAAACCCATTCAAACAAGTTGACAGGGCGTATTCGTTTGGAACTATTGAAAGATACATGGACCACGTGACCGCGTGGCGGCGAAATCAAAACGTGTCGCAACTCTCTTTTTCAACGGCTCTGATTAAGATGACAGGCTGTCTGTTTTCGTCGATGAATAGCCCCTAAAAAAAAAATCACCGGAGTTGTGACACGAGATTTCATGTCGTAGTAAGTATCGGAGGAGACTAGGGAGAGCGATTTATGGAGGAAGGAGTGGATTATGTATCGGATATGTTGGAAAATACATTTTACTAACAATATTAAATTGGCTAATAACTTGTAGGAACCGATTCCTATAATTTAATTTAAATACTAAAATAACCTGTTATTGTTTCATGCGCTACTTGAAACGTTTAAGGAAAGTTTTGTAGTAAATATAAATAGTAATGTAAGCACTTTGCTTGAAATACTCTTACGCAACCACACAAAAACGACTGAAAAAACGTTGACATTGTTTGAAACAATATACACATTTAGTATTTATTTAATTTCACTAAAACAGTTTAATTTGATATAAGTCTGTACATATCAGTACATATCTTTTCATTGAAGAAAAACGTTTTCAACGAAATATGCACTTTCCTAGTATGGCCAGAAGGTGTCAGCCTGTGCATAGGTTTTTCCAGTGAAAGTGGCCTAAACTTGATACGGAATTGAATTTAATTAGTTGCGTATCAGGCAGCTTGCTCAACCTGACAGTTTTTAAAAAAGGTTTTCTGTTAGCCAGCTAAATTAGTCCTCTCTCCAGCTGGAAAGTTAAATAAAGTTCCACAGATGGACAGTGGTGTCAGACTATGCGAGATTGGAGTAGGAAAGGGCAGGGGCTATGGGAACTGGTGTGTTCTCATAGCTATTTAATAAATAATGTCTAATCTGCTTTATAATATTTCTGTTAAATGAAACTGCCATCACATCATAGTAGTCCCAAGTAATAGTAACAAATATTAATCTCGGGCAAGCATGATTGTGTCTGTGGTGGCTATGTTTTCCATCTAAAACCAAGGCTAGCCCACGCCCATTAAGCACTTCACTAGTTACAGTTTAGCCACAGACATATTTTGAAAGCCCATATTTTTAAGGCCAAATTTAACTGTAAAAACTGATTATTTCTTTTGTTTAAATGCGTAGCATAAAGACAAAGCCAAATTTGGATTTCAGGTCTACATTCAAATTTTAAGATTGACTGTAAGATTTAGGTGGATGACGGTTTTTGAAAGTAACTGGGAATCACTCAAGTTCCTTAGAGGAAATTCAACATACTGTAGTCAAAAGTCATGTTGGCCCAAAAGTGTTTTGTTATCAATCATTCCAATACAATTATTTACTAAGTGTGTGTTTCTCAGCACTGGTGGGAAGGGGTCTTTTGATCAACCCTTTTAGCTTGATGGTGTTACCCTCCCCGAAGCAAAGCCCATGCATTGACAATTAATTTAATTATTTCTGTGATTAAATTAGTTCATGAATAACGTTCCCTGACAGATTGATCTTTTGGGGTTTTTCATTCTATTGTGTCTAATGAGAGGTACTGAGACTACTGGTGAAAAGTAGTATGTGTGTTATTGGTGTGCAAAGACCAGATGGTATGCTAATCCCATCTAGTAAAATGCAAACAAGGAACAAAATCATGAAAAGAATGGAATTATCTGGTTCAAACGTCTGATAATCTTTTGTAATTTCATCAATGGCTCTGTCTCTGAAAACATAAAGATTGTGTAACATTTGAAGCGCATGGGTGGGTCTGGTCAATCAATTTGAGTAATTGGTTTCAATCAATTGGTATCTATAGTTAAAAATCCAAGAACGCTAGATTTTAATTTATTTTCTTTTGAAGAAAAGCAAAACTGTGCATTTTATAAATTGACCATGGTCAAAAAGTTAAATAAAACACAGCCACTGAAAGTAAAATCCCCTGAAAGGGGCTTGATGGCTACGCTGGTATTCATACACAGATGAAAGAACATCTGCAAATCAATTAAACCAGAAAGATAAGTGTGATTTGTGTAGTGTAGCATCGATAAAATAACTATTTATGTCAATGGTCCTTTTCAGACTAGTTAAAAGACATACCAAAATGATTGCGTCAGAACATACAGTATATGTATATATTGTTATGTGAGAAATAGCAGTTGAGTATCCTTCTGTGGTGTTAAAAAACAACATTTTTACATTTTATTGTTGATTGTTGCAGCAGGTATGATGATTGGTTGCAGTTGTTTCTTTAAAAAAAAATCATAGATACATTTAGGTAACTAGATTAAACAAGTAGGTAACTAGATGGAACATTTGCATTTATAAGAAGTACAAAAACGTGGTAATAAAGGCACTACATAGTTTTAACATAGTTTTATCCCAACCTTTTGTATAGCGTAATTATGTCGTATGGTGATTAGCAATATTTTCCACGTAGGGACTCGATTAAATTGAAATATTTTTTGGATTGTCACTGTTTAGTATTAGCCTTTGAGATATCTCGTTCTCATTATTTATTGCGACTCCCTGTTACCAGGGGAAGTGATGTCACAGGAATACGTTTCGCCTTCTCGTCAGTCGTGATATGAGGGAAATGAATTGTTGACAGAATCAAGCTGTAACACAGTTAGAGAAGGGGTTCGCTATTAAAATCCGCCTCCATCGTCTTCACGGCGAAGAGAAATGTCATCTAAAACAGAAAGAACATAATCTTCACGTTTCAAGCTTTCAAATGAGCCCCATATTGTTATATTCTAAAAATCGGGGTGTTATAAAAGTGATGGTGAAAACCGGATTGTAACAGGAACGGTATATTCAGGGAGAGCACAGAAATATTTTAGAAATTGGGATTTCTGGAATTAAGTAACTCAAACTAGCTGTGGTTTTATAACGCAACATTGCTCAAATATTTTTTATTCGTTGCTAAGCCATCTAACAAAGTCAAATTTAGCCATGGAACTGAGAGTGGGTAACCGATACCGACTGGGGAGAAAAATTGGAAGTGGATCTTTTGGCGATATCTATTTAGGTAAGTGCCTACACTTCTATTATTTAAAATAAAATGATTTAGCTACTGGTTTTCATTGAATGTCAGCAAAAGAAAAGCGATGTGAAAACAGTAGATTGTCCGACGGTTTGTACACTACTAGCTATTGTAGACAAAATACGTTGCCTTATTGTCAGCTAGCCAGCGTTCGCTATTGTTATGTCCAACCGTAGTGTCAGTGACATCGTTATTTGTGATAAATAGTTAGCTATTGTATAGCGTATTTGCTGACACTATTTAGTTACTAGCCAGGCCGGTAACGTTTTCACGTGAAGTGGCTGGTGTCACAAGCTAAACATGGAGCTCAGACTTTATAGCAAACACTAGAATTGAAAAACACAAATGTTTCTGCGTAGGTTGCTATCAGAATCGCTTCAGTTTCGTCTTAGATGTCGTAGACCAAATGTTCATCTGGTCCCAACGGCAGTCCAGACAGGTAATCCTTTCAGATTCAAAAGCTAGATTTTAATTTGAGCCTAAGGTACGAGAATTACTTTTGTAAAATCGAGAATTGTCAATGGTTATTGACTCCTCGCGTTTGAAGTCTTATGTAGGTTCTTGTCAGGAAGGATATTTTGTTCTCTTTATATGGTTTTAAAAGATGCATTTAAGCATAATTGTTTCCAACAACTAATATTAATTCTATCGATGGGTAGTTTTGTGAATTGCGTAAATTGGAGTATTCATTTAAAAGCAATAGAAAAGTTAATGCATGGCGGAGAAATCCCAAAAGAGAGAAGTACATCTGTTTTTATATTATCAGAGTCCACTAGAATGTGAAGCTGAGTGGTGGGTGGTTGACTTCACAGTAGATTCCAGGGTTTTGTGCTTGGGATTGGTGACATGGAACTAAACCATCAGTCCTGTCAAAAACATGTCCTATACTCTCCTGTGGAAGGCCCATCATTTCCAGTTCCGTGTTATTTCAGATCATTTTCCTGTCCTTTGTAAGGCCTGTCGCTTCCAATCATGTCCTGTCAAAACAATTCCAATCTTATCCCATAATATTCTACCTCCCCTTTCATATAGTTTTACTTTTTTGTAATGATCTCTTTTCCCTGTGTGTTTTTATTGCCAATTGTGCTAATGCAACTTGGCGTGCCACCACAGACAGCGAGTATACTGCTAGTGTTTCCATTGCCGCTAGCCTTCAAGCCCCTCCTATCTTTTCCACTCGGCAAGCTACTTAGGCGTATATGTACGTGTATGTGTTACACACAGACACACACACACAGACACACACACACACACATACATTAGATTTCCACTCAGCATTGAGTTGCTGCAGTGCACTGGTGCCTGTTTTTATTTTTATTCTAAGTACCGTTTAGCCATTTAATATCAAAGTTTGTTAGCGAAAATTCTGTTTCCGTAATTGGTTGGGCTACTCTCAAGCCGATTGGTCCAGCATGCAGACGTTGTATGGTGATTGGCTGAAAGGAATTCATGAGAAATAATTAGCTTTGCCCTGCCAATCCCGTTTGCTGCCGTCCGGTCCCGAATGTGGTCTTTAAAAGGATTAATTCCTGCTCCTGACCCTAACCCTAACCCTAACTCCTGCACCATCCTGGTAGGTAAAAGTTGGCCATATCATGGGGTATTACCTGGGATAACATTGACACGTTTTGTGTTGCTGACCCACACAGACATGTTGTTGTTGTTGTTTTTTTTGGTGCTTTGTGTTAGGCTAAATATTTTTATGTTGTGCCTTAACCCTAGAAGTAATAGAATCCCCGTCCTCAGTGTTATTTGTATTTGAGTGTTGAACCTGAGCCCCAGGAAGTTATTCCTGACCCAGTTTCTGTTCTTTCTGATCTGATGAAGTGGTTAAGACACAGGATTATACCTAAGCAGTTTTGTCCTGTATTAATTGAAAGCACGTTTTTGTACATGATACAACAATAGCTTTAACCATTGCCTAGGGGTAAAAAGGAGCGTTTATAACCTGTAATTGCATTTTGCGAGTTTTCAAATGTAATGTAGGAAGGGTGGGAGATTGCTCTCCTTTTTGCTTTAGTCTGTCGAACCCTATAAGGGAATTAAGGTTTAATGATTATGCACTAAATGGCATTATAATGTGAAACTTATTGTACTAAAAGTTTGGATTAGATTTACATATTTACAACATTTTTTGGTGTGGTATAACTATTACTTACATTTGACAATTTCAGAAAATCATTTCTAGTAAGAGCAGGATAACATTATTATGTTATTTGGACTTTGTTTTGTTGTTTATGACACATTAATCAGGAAAAAAACTTAGATTGTGAAGCAATAAATTAGCTATATAATACATTGCTCAAGACTTGAAAATCATGTCAACAGCATCTGTAACTGGACCTTATGTCACAGGCATTGGGGGGTTTGTTGCAGTCCTTGATTTCACATGACTTTGATTTTGGTATTCATCTGGTATTCAAGTATTCATCTTGGTTATGTTTCAATCTCTGTGGCATAACCATGAATGAGAATTTCCATTTATGGAGATTAGACCAATTTAGTCATGCACTGTTTTTTGCTCCTTGTATTTCAAAAAAAAAAAATTGTGCTTTTGCCTTTGACTTTAAATGTGACTTTTTGCTGGAGATAATTCAACATTAAATACTAGATCAGTAAAGGAGCTTGTGGTAGTTTTTTGTTCTACTAATAACTTTTTAATTGCCAAGTTCTCCAGGTGCGTGGCTTTCACTACCCAGAGACTGCTTCGAGTGGTTGTGGTTCAGATCCTGAACCTAACCCCTAACCCTAACCCTAATCTGGTAGCTGTCCTCTGTGCTAGTCTTAAATATTACTTAAAATGGCATTGGTGAAATGAGGAAAAATATGATTTTAAAACGATGTAACGGCTTTCCCCTTTGCACTTAGGACTAGCCACTTAGCTCTGGTGATCACCTGACCACTTGCTTCCTCCTCCTGCCGTCAGTTGGCCAGTTTGTGGTCTTTTTGTCTGTTACTTCACCACTCCCCTTACACATGCTTGAGGCTGTCTGAGCCAAGGTCCCAAAAGGTGAACAAGCTTGGACGGGTTTCTCCACTCAGGACAAGCCTCTGACAGTGTTCACCATAAAACTTGACAGACCACACACGTATCTCCCCCAAGAGCACATGGTATCTGTTATTGAACAAAGTATCATTGCAACAGTTCTTGGCAGTAACACAGCAACAAGTCTAAGGCTTACAAGGAAATTCTGTTCTATAACTGTAATGACCATGTCCATCTGCTTCGGGATTTGTGTAAAGACTCCAATCTCCGTGCACCTGGACAGCCTGTTGAGACCTAGCTTGAGCACATGTTCTTTAAAAGCGCTGCGTTGCCTCCCAGGAGGAAGCAGATGGCCTGGGCGGGTTCTTTCCTTTCCAAATCCTAAACCAACATGGAGGATTGTCTCATGTGCTAAAACAAGGTGGTCTGGTTGACTTCAGGTAAGCAGTGTGAATGACCATACCTCGCCACTGAAGCAAGGTTGCTTACCCCGAGTTCATGCTATAGAACAAAGAAGTTCAGGTTGCTGTGGTCAGATTTGAACGTTGCACCTTCGGAACAAATGCATCAGATTTTTGTACCCCTAAAATGTGCTGTAAATGTGCTTTTGAAACAGAATGTTAGAAATGCAAGTTACTTTCTTTTCCACGTGTCCTGGTGGGCTTTGTAAATGGTCTCCTGTGACGACGTGTTTCGGTCTCCCCTCTCTCTGCAGGTACTGATATTTCAGTGGGGGAAGAAGTGGCCATCAAGCTGGAATGTGTGAAGACGAAACACCCTCAGCTCCACATCGAGAGCAAGATCTACAAGATGATGCAGGGTGGAGGTATGACCTCAGACAGGAAGAGCTTCCTCTGGCTTCAGTCATATGACACGAGAATGTGAACTCCAACCCCCCTGTAGAAAGAGAACCAACTGGATGTGTGAGGTCTCAGTACTATCCGAGTATAGTCCTGCAAGGGCTGTGAAGGGTGAATTTCCAATGTCTGCCCCTGTGCCACCCCACCCCACGCTGAGCAGGGCAGACAGCCTCCTACCCAACATTGGCGCCTGTTTATTATTGCCACTGTGTTCATGTTGGAGACTATATTTGAATGTAACATGTTGACTAGCTTCTCTCCTCCTCCATAATGCACGCACCCTCGCTAAGTGGCAGCATTGTCGTCTCCACCGTTGTTAACCGTAGTGAGGACAGGCTGTGTAGTCATAGTCGTACTGCCAATCTGTTTGTTTGGGTTCACCCCTTATTCACTGTATCCACGTGCTAGCATTTGGATTATCCCTGAATTTCAGTAATACATTGTGTAAACATGGCATCCCCTTAACTGTCACCCCACCCCCTCCCGAGTGGCCTACCATCCAATAGAATCAAGAAGTGTTCCTTAATTTGGGTCTGCACCACATTTGGTAGTGACTGGAAGCATGGACGTGGACCCAGACCACATGGATATATTTACCCTGCTGAGTTTGCTCTGAAACAGCTGACTTGGAATATGTGCACGGCTGAAGGTACTGCCTGCACTGAGCGCGTGCAGCAGTGATGTCAGCAAAATCCGAGCGAATCGCCAAGCCCAAAGAGCTGATGAGTTTAGGGCCCGTTTCCTTCCCGAGTCACACATCCTAATTTTACAGTTTTATTTACTTCTGGGTGAGAATTGCAGCACCTATATAGCACACAATGAGTGTGTGTAGAAACACCTTCAGAAAAAGGACGGCGTTGTAGAAGTGTTTTTAGCCTCACTGACTGGGGAATTTTTCTTCTGCTAAAGTACTCACAAAATGATGCTTATAATGAGATTGTCTAAAGGGTTTACAGTCTTGGGTTCAGTTAGATTTACGCCTCTGTAGAATACATGTAGTTTTGGGCTTTGTAATCTCAGAGCTTATTCTTATTTTAGCTTACGTTTCCAAGTTTTACTTGACCCCCTGAAACTTTGTGTGCTGCAAGTGAGAGGTACGCCCTTGCGTTTAATGACCTGTACATAATTTAAGTTTCACGTTAAAAGGTATTACGGTGTGTATGGGGTCTTGTGTCCCCCTGTTATATTTGTGGTCACGTTCCTGGGTTCCGTTTGAATTGTGCTGTGATGCTGACTTCACTTTTGACTACTTGGGGAAACTGGAGAGATCCCATGTAGTCTGCCTGCACTCAAGGTCATTCACATAAATATTAGGGTTTGTCTTAATCTCATTTGTTTTATCACTTAGGAGGCGTAGGTCAAGGTCATTCACATAAATATTAGGGTTTGACAAATGGCTTGTATGAAAGAAGAAAAGCAGTAGGACTAATGAAGAGAATCTTGACAGAGAAATGCCCTTGGGAAATCCCTGGCACCGGTACGATTAGGAGAGGTGAACAGACATAAAGGCCTTGGAGTGAAATTGGAGTGTTTTTTCCCCTGACACAGTTGGTATTCCCACCATCAAGTGGTGTGGAGCTGAAGGCGACTACAACGTCATGGTAATGGAGCTCCTGGGTCCCAGCCTGGAGGACCTCTTCAACTTCTGCTCTCGGAAGTTCAGCCTGAAGACCGTCTTACTGCTGGCAGACCAGATGGTAAGGCGGCGTGGACTGGACTGAGTTCACAACTCTTTTTAGGTGTTTTGTTTGGTTAAACGCATCTCCATCTCTGGCTTACAGATCAGCCGAATCGAGTACATCCACTCCAAGAACTTCATCCACAGAGACGTGAAGCCCGACAACTTCCTGATGGGGTTGGGGAAGAAGGGCAACCTCGTATACATCATCGACTTTGGCCTGGCCAAGAAGTACCGCGACGCCCGCACCCACCAACACATACCTTACCGCGAGAACAAGAACCTGACGGGGACGGCCCGTTATGCCTCCATCAACACTCACCTGGGCATCGGTATGCTGATGCCCCACAGATTAGCACATGGCTAAGCTAAATAGCATTTCCCTGCGAAGATCCTTTTCTCTTTATGGTTACTATGGGTTATTCTCTGTCAGGATGGCCTATATCTAAAGTCATAACGCCTTCAATTCAGTCAATGATATGGTATTTACTGGGTAATCTGTGGTATTTACTGGGTAATCTGTGGTATTTACTGGGTAATCTGTGGTATTTACTGGGTACTTTTTACTGTGAAGATCCTTTTCTCTTTATGGTTACTATGGGTTATTCTCTGTCAGGATGGTCTTTATCTAAAGTCATAACGCCTTCAATTCAGTCAATGATATGGTATTTACTGGGTACTTTTTGTGTTTTCTCCCCACTCGACCCACAGAGCAGTCCCGGCGTGATGACCTGGAGTCTCTGGGTTACGTGCTGATGTACTTTAACCTGGGCTCCCTGCCCTGGCAGGGCTTAAAAGCGGCCACCAAGAGGCAGAAGTACGAGCGGATCAGTGAAAAGAAAATGTCCACTCCCATAGAGGTCCTCTGCAAGGGATACCCCTGTAAGTAACGCGCCGCGTTGTCCTAACCCCTGTAGGTAACGCGCCGCGTTGTCCTAACCCCTGTAAGCGGCCACGCGCCGCGTTGCCCTAACCCCTGTAAGTGGCCACTGTAGGTTGTGAAGCTCTGGCGTTTAACTTGCCCCTTCTCTCCTCAGCCGAGTTCGCCACATACCTCAACTTCTGTCGTTCCCTGCGCTTCGACGACAAGCCAGACTACTCCTATCTCAGACAGCTGTTCCGCAACCTGTTCCACAGACAGGGCTTCTCCTACGACTACGTCTTCGACTGGAACATGCTCAAGTTTGTAAGTAGCATGCCCACGAGCCCAACGCTTGTTGACAGCCCTGGCAGGTCGGCCGCCGGCCTGACGATGGGGTCTCTGCCGGCAGGGGGCCAACAGGGTGGCGGAGGACGTGGAGCGCGAGCGACGGGACAGGGAGGAGAGGCTCAGGCACAGTAGGAACCCTGCGGCGCGGGGAATCCCCTCTGCCTCAGGGAGACCCCGAGGGACACAGGACAGCGCCCCGGCCGCGCCCCTCACCCCAACCTCTCACACTGGTGAGGTTCAGTCCTTACATGGCCGCTGTGTTTGCCAACCAGACTGCCTATTTGCGCTTGTACAATGCCACAGATTAAACTAATTTAGTGAATAATATAGACAGGGTTTCATGTTCATTTAGTCAAAGATATAGATGGGATTTTATAATATATGTTGATGTATTTTAGACAGAATCACTGCAGATTCTGCCCTCATCCTTTCCACTTCACTTTGTAATGCGTTAGGTTTTCCTTGGTGAATGTGGGAGGTTATGGTGTGCTGTGTAGCAGAAGCTAATACTTTCCGGGCTTGTTGCACAGTGCGTCGAGTTTTGCTCTAGGTTGTAACCAAAGTGCCTTTACTCCCAGCAAACACGTCGCCCCGTCCGGTCTCAGGGGTGGAAAGGGAGCGGAAGGTCAGCATGAGATTACACCGCGGTGCCCCCGTCAACATCTCGTCCTCCGACCTGACCGGCCGCCAGGATGCCTCGCGCATGCCTACGTCACAGGTACGGCTCGGGGATAACACCACAGTACTGACTCCGTTTCTCTCTTTCTATAATAAACGTCCAGCTTGTGTTTTTGGTCTTCACTTGGGACCACAAACCTCTTAGTAAGAGTAGCGACTGGTATGATAAGTGCAGAGGTGGTATTGTTCTCTGAGATGACAGTTTGTAACGGGCTTGTCCTGATGGCGTACAGACATCAGTGATTTTGAGAGGTGTTAACACCAGTGCTTGTTTGGGCCTTTTTTTTTTCTGTACTGGGGTGCTTTGAGCTGTGCCTGGAGTATTTTCAGCCCAGGTTTTATTATGAACTCCTAATGGAAGGACTTTAAGGGTTAGGGTTAGGGTTAACAGGACGTACTAACCCTAATGGAAGGACTTTAAGGGTTAGGGTTAACAGGACGTACTAACCCTAATGGAAGGACTTTAAGGGTTAGGGTTAGTTTAATAAAGAGGCATCAGTTTCTACAAAACTGTAACAATGCAAGCAATGTCCATCATTTTTGCTCAAAGGCATGAATTTCTCCTCAGTGATCTGGGCTAAACTTCCTGTTCTCAAAGCGTTTTCAGTTGCTCTAAACATCTAATGAAGTTCTGCAGACAGTGGAAGACACCTAGGTCATAGTAACACAGGACTGGTACCCCTGTCCCATGGCTGTGCCACGACCCTCTCCGTTTCTCCGCTTGCTTCTTTCTCTTCTCCCTGGCCGGCTGAGCTGAAAGACGCGTTCTGGGGATCAGGGAGAGAGGGCGAAGTTCCTTTTTTATAATCAGGGTTGAGAAACTGCGTTTGATGGTCATTAGTTTTCATGTCAAATTTTTGTCAGTCAAAGGTGTACAGTTTCCTTTCTGTACTAACCAAGATTAATTGCGTTTTTGGGTATTAAAAATGCACGGTCTGTTCTGTCTTTTAATGCGTTGTTTAGGTGTGGTTTTAGAGTCGTCAATAAAAAGTATTATTTTATTGGGGGTATCGTTCTTCAAATCTAGCTTTTATAGAACTTATATAGTTTTTCTCTAAACGAGTTATTTTGGAGAAACGTAAACCCCTATTGAGGACAGTCCTGAATTATTTTTTTTTAAGGATTCCGTTTTTCCCCAAATTTTTAAAGATAATTATGAGATTTGTATTTATCTTGGTAGAACTTAGTGTTAATGGTAAAATAAGCACCGTCTAACACTCTTCCTCTGCTGTTCCCTGCATAGATGCTTTCACGCGTGACCCCCAGTGGCCTGCAGTCTGCCGTGCCACGATGAGTAATGAACACGGATCTACGCCTGGCAGATTTTCATCAGTACTATTCCAGCAAACTCATGTCCTCGACCAACGCAGAAAATCTCAACCCCTGACAAGAGCCCCTTCTCATTTCTCTCTCTCTTTAGATTTAACTGCAGCCTTTAAGCGGAAACGGACGCAAATAGGCTTCCTAGATGCGCACACAGTCATGCTGTCTCTTTAAAGAATACCAGCAGGAGAAGGCCCGTCTCTCGGCCATAGTTGCCTTTACCAGGCTGGCATTACTCCACCTGTAGCTGTGTGGCGTCTGCTGCCATTTGGGTTCACCACGCTTGACCCATCAACCCCACACAATAAACTCGCCGCCCTTCTCTGTCCTCCCTCCCCTTAGAGCCACTTTTAATCCTGCTCAGTACTGACACATTCACTGACAAGGGTTATATTTTCTGTCAAGCTACATTCTGCAGACGGCTGTCTGTTTAGAATTAGTCAGTATTCTGATACTGACTGAATAACAAAAAAAGTATTCACGCTAGAGACTTAAGTCTTCTCAGAAGACCCTTGCAGTTTTGTGAGACTTCAGGATTTATTTTATTGCCATTTATAAACATTTTATTGTTTTTATATAAATCCTACCACTGGAGAGCAGCATAGAGTCCTCTGTTTTTGCACTGTCGACTCCTCTGTTGAGCAAAGCTGCAGGATGGAAGGCAGCGGAAATGCTAACCTCAACACAGAAATGTCCTCTGTGTGAACGTTCGGATGCAACCAAAACCCACGGCGGCTTCCTTGTCAGCTTTTCAAACTCTCATAGAAGCTTTTGTTTTTTAAGGGTTTTAATTTTTAGTTTAACCGAGCCTCTTTGTCAAAAAATACATTTTGTCGACTGTTGCTTTGAAATGTATTGCATTCTGTCAGGATTGGGATTTTATTTGTATTGCAAAGCTGTGAAATGCCTGTAATATAGAAATAGTAATGTAAATGTTTTCTATTAGCCTTCCTAGTAAGTGTCGCTCAGTTTCCCCAGGTTTGTGGTGAAACTGAGGCCCTCTCTGACCAGCCGTTTCCCCAGGTCTGTGGTGAAACGGAGGCCCTCTCTGACCAGCCGTTTCCCCAGGTCTGTGGTGAAACGGAGGCCCTCTCTGACCAGCAGTTCTCTTCTTTGGCTGCTTTGTACTTTGCTTCGGTTTTGCCAAGTCATTGAATTAAGGGCTGTCTCTTTTTTCCTTTTCTAAAATTATAATCTGGAGGATTCTACTCTGAAGAGCCATTTTATTAGAAAAGCACGGAGCACTGGGCGTTTAGCTCCATGTAGGCTATTTTTAAGCGACATTATGTGAAATCAGACTTTGCTTAAAGATGTTGAACTTTAAGCAAATCTATTGGGTTTAAAAATAGAATCTTAAAAGGTTTGGGTTCTTGTGGTCTTCTCTAAAGGGCGGTCACTACTGGTGCTAGGTGTGGGAGGCTGGCATGCCCGGGTGGATAGGTGACACTTCGGGGGTGAAGGCAAGCTGCCGCCATGTTGAGTTGGATGTTGTCATGGCCACCTTTATTGGACTTTGGGGAGGGAAGGTTGTGAAGTCAGTTCAAATCCAGTTTTCATGTATGTAGGATGTGCGAAAGTGATTGAATTGTACCATTTTTACATAGGCGTTTTCTTGTGTGTTGTCTAAGAACTTTACTTGCCACTGTAAGATGTTGCACATGGCAAAAGGATGTAGTGTATCAGGCAGAGTAGTAATTTCCTTTATTCTGGTTTTGGTAAAAAATATGTCTGTCTAAGTTTGCCACCCGCCCTGACAGTTTAAAACCTGTTCCAGCACATACTCTACTGGGATCTTTTTCTCTCACTTCCTGTTTTTTGGATTGTAGCTATTAATGCGCTACAAGGGAATGGGCCTATGGGAGACTTGATATTTAGATTTCTCTATTTGTACGTTATGTGTACATAAAGGGCAGTTCTGGTGACTGGCATCTGTACAGGACCTTGTATACAGCTGTGCGTTGTTGTGAATGGTTCAAGCAGCACGTTATTGATTGCACAGCGCCGTTTCTGGAGGACAGGCGTCGCCCTCCTCTGCTCACTGAGCGGTTGCCTTGGCAATGGGGTTTCCCACTTCACTCCAGAACATTTATCTGGGGCCAGTCTTTACAAACGTCACTCTGTTGTGTCCAATGCTATTTGCCTACTTGGCCCATTTGTATTGCCACTGTATTTGTGTACTTTAAAATTGTGTAAATAAATTAAGTACTTGTACACTTTATCAGATGTTTTCATCCTAAAGAGAAAATGTCCTCCATCGCTAGCTTGTGTTATAGATTGGGTGTGACTGGTATTCCATGGTAAATTGGTAGGTTTCATTTGTCAATGGACAGACATTTACCATGGAAATCCTACTCTGTACTCTGGAAAAAGCGATGTAAAGATAAGTCTCCTGAGTGATTTTAGAAGACATCCTAATATCTTTGTTTTGGGACCAAATACGTGTTTTGATAAAAGCGGATGTGTAATTTCTTTTGACTATATTAATATTGAATGTTTTATTAAATAAGCAAAATTCTAGTTTTCCTCCTGCGCTTACGAACGATGTCAACCTTATTTACCTACAGGTATTTGAACTCAAGGAATGGAAATAACTGGACGCCAATCAGGTTAGTTTACTAAACTTAAGCCAAGTTTTAAATTTTTGGATTTACGAGCAGACCCCATCTTGGGTTATGTTTGATGGCATTCTTAAAATATTATACAAAAAAAAAAAAAAATATATATATATATATATATATATTATTTTTTGTTTATTTGCCAGCAGGTGGCACTGTTAATCTCATATCCTTGCTTCTGTAAAAAGGCACAGTCAGGGCATCGTGGGAAATTCCTTTTTTCTGACTAAAGTAAAACTGAAGGAAGTGTATTATAACCTCAGCTATAAACATCACTATATACTGAGTAAAAATGTTAAATTAGGTATACTGAAGTGCATAGTGTCCTAGATTTCCTTGTTTGAGTCGTGGTTAAAAGCCACCTGGCAACAGTGGTTCATGTGACCTTGTGAGACTGGACTGTCATTTTCGATGTTCTGAAAACTGATCACCCATCTCTGAAATTGGCTGCAGGAGGTTTAAAAAGCAAACCCTCAACTTCACAAACATTTTTAAAGGAATATTCTGGCACCACATAAATATCTGTTTAGTGTGAAACCAGTCACTTTATAAAAAGTAATGTGCACCCTGGCAATATCCTAGCTACCCAAAAACCTTATTTTAAACTAGACAACTCGTAAGACGGCAGCATACTTAATGTTCCACCGAGGTGATGGAAGATATGGATGTACAAAGTATCGAATAATTTTGGTGTCTTTAAAAAAAAAATATTTATCAGAGGACAGCTGATATATCCCACAATTTTTCTTTTTGAGAATCATCTTTTTGGTTTAAAAAGTGTATGATTATGGAGATCACACTCTACCGAACCAGCCTTCTGTGCATACAGGTTTCACAACACTCAAATTGCACTGTTCTTTAATGAAGGGGAGGGAGTGTCAAAAAGGAAGCTCTCTGCTCTAAGCCTGTCTCAGAAAGGTACAGAGTTTTCATCTCCATCACAGATAAATTTGCCATTTAAAAAAAAAATTTTTTTAGTCGCCTGTGAAGGCTTGGGGGTGCGGTATCGATACTCTGACTCGTCATCTCTGACTGTGGAACACCTTGGTATGGAAAGCATATTTGCCCAATATTTATTCAATCACAGGTGTAGAGAATAAATAGGAAGGATTTGGAAGCAGGTGTGGAGATGGTTACAAGTCCCTGACCTGTTAAGTAGAAGTCGTGTGTTTAGTTTTATCTCTTCCAAGCTTTAATAAAAGTATACTGATACTCCTGATGCGAAGGGCTTTTGCTACTGAGAACGGTTCAACCCAATTACGGGAACGATGAGGTTTCCTGTACAACTGAAGTCTGGTCAAACTCTTCTGGTAAGTAACTCTTCAAAAGTCTGCATGTTAATTGCCTGATTATTGGAACACAAATTTAAATTTAAAAAAAAAAGTAATTTAAGATCATCCGTTTACAAAGGTCTGTATCTCACTTGTTTGGTATGTATTACTAAACCTGTAATAACTAATTCATATTTTTTTCTTCAGAAAATAGCGATGTGTATATTTCTGGAGAAAGGCTTTGTGCTAAGGTTAGTCCTGAGCAGCCAAATATATGGAATTAAAACTTACTTTTTAACAGAGGGATGTTTAATGAAATAGTTTCACCTATGTGCTGGTTTGTCTGTTATTCTTTGAATGCAGGCAATGTGCTAATGATTTCAGAAAGTAATTTAATGCTTTGTGAGCAGAAAACTTTAATGCAATACATTCTTATGGGGTAATTGCATATCGCATGTTACACTTTCTCTGGGTAAACCCAAAATCATCTAACCCAAATTGAGTCCTCAGGCGGTCAAATAGGCTAATGTGAAATTCACTCATGACTGGCTACTCAAATTAAATCCAGATTTTAGTTTTGCCATTTCAAATGTAAATAATTCTATTATGATTGCCTCTTAGAAAGCAGTTCAATAGTATACGTGGACTTTCATACGTTTTTATGGGAACCAAAATAACACATTTAAATACAGTGGTTAGTGATATGATGCAAAAACTGCAGACATCAATTCCCCTTTCTTAGATTACACCGCTACTTCAACCTTTCACTGATCGGAGAATACTTAAATTCTTTGATGGCATGGGTGATCAGTCATTCTGAAACGCGCCACGAAAGCCTCAAAATGTAACTGGCATTATTTCTTGTAGAAAATTCGGAGTTTGTCTTCAGTTTTATACTGAAACCATACGAGATTTCAGCTGCTCCAAATCATTGAAAACGAATGGACATAATGTAACGCCCGACTGGATCAGGGCTTGTGCAAGTTACAAATCACAGCGATCTAAGAATGCGATCCCAAGCAATTCTCACACCAATGAAGACGTCAGCCTAAAGGAGAGACATTTTATTTGGAAGGCTTCTTAAATATTTCAATATACAAACAGCTTGAATATTGGGATATCTAGTACTTTCAGTTTCACGTTACCATCTAAAGCATACCCTTGAGATGGATAGAGGAAAAAAATCCTGTCAATCTCAGAAGTTTTTATACGTAATTTATTTTAAAATCAATTAGCTTGTTCTGTGGAGTTAACTTCTGAGGTTTTTCAATGTGTATTCAAAGTTTGTCACAAGATACAAAGGAAAGTGCATCTTTCACAAAGAACAACGGGCCAGTACTGCATTCTCTAACATTTTCATCTGAGCAACAGGCTTTGCTGCCGTCAATATAGACAACAGATATCTTCTTCCCACTTAAATAAAAGTCTTTAGATATTTTCTTTCTTCGGGGTAGAAACTGATCCGATTGCAACAGGGGCCACTGTTGGAAAACCATGCTGTGCCCATTAGGTTTCCTAAAGGAGGCATCTGGTTAAAAGTCTTCACATATTGGTACTCATTCGCGTTTGGCTGTTGGCGGGTGTAAGCTCTCCTTGGCTGCCTTCTCTCGGAGGGGACTGGAAAGGCAAAAACTGCCTTATTGTTGGATTAAGGTAATGCACCAACTTTAATGTGTAACATGACAGTTATACATTTAAAGATTTATTGCATTCTAAAATAACCAAAAGACAGAATTAAGACTTGTTATGACCACATTCTTAAATGGATAAAACCAATAAATAATATTCAAAGAACTAAATAGATATTTGCATCGTATTATCTGTACAGGTTTGTTCAAAGTCATAAATTATAAGACCTGTATAAAGACATTTAATGCAGATGGGAAAAGATGAAATCTGTCACAAAACCCCCATGGGTTAGGGTTAGTAAGAAGTGTAGTGAGGGGACCCCGTTACCTTGACGTGTATCTGGTTACGCAGCACGGCGGCCCTCAGGATCATGGCTTTTGCTCGCCTCTGGAACTCCTTGCCCATCTGTAGGGACTTCTCAAAGGTCGTGCTTCTCTGATCCACATCTCGAGCATACAGGATCTGGGGAGCGTCACAGGGAAAGCCTTCACTGCTCGGGTGAATCCACAGCACACAAAAAACCATGAATAATACTCCAGTTGTGGCCAGTTGTTCCCCAAAAGGGGAAGGAATAAGTCCACTGATATTTAAATTAAGACTGGACATTCATTCCTACAAAAAGGAATGTATTGAATCAATGAAGTAGAATGCAAACAATCCAACTCATTCCTTGGCAATGACTAAAATATTTGACCTGGAGACCAGATACAGAAGTAATACACAGTTAATCACAGCTATCATCAAATCTCATTTCAAATGGATAACTATATATAGCTTATGCTATAAATTGGAATACCTCTGAGCATTTGGTTAGATGTCAGCGCCAAAACGTCTGAATTATGTTAATGGCCTATGAAAAATCCTTGAGCAAGGTACCTATCCTGAATTGCTTCAGTAAAATATCCAGCTGTATAAATGGAAGAATTTAGAAACCGTACGCTGTGTAAGCAGACTAAGAAAATAAAGCGTAAATTGTACTCCTTAACATCGCAACGGATCGACTTAATTCTAACAATATTCTTCTACTGATTATATTTACTGGGAATGAAATGAGGCATAAACAGAATCCTAAACAAAGCTGCCTTTCAGGCATCCTTTCGCAGGTTTACCCAGGACAAGACAGACCAGGAATAGGAGAAAAGGAGTGAGGGAGAGCAACAGACAGAAGGAGCGGGAGAAAGATGACAAGTAATGTCCTGCCTTGCTGTGAGAGTCGATTCGGGCGTTGATCAGACCCTCCAGGATGAGCTGTGTTAGCTCGTCTTCCAGAGCCGCCACTGTGGTGTTGAACGCCAGAGCCATCTTGTTCATGTCAGCTGAAACGTAGGGGCTGAAGTACTACCGGGCACAGGAGACACCACACAAAACAATGCGTTAGGGTTAGTTACCTCTACCTTCATAGGCTGTATCACCACACCTGGTGTGAGATACAACCCACACAAAACAACGCATTAGGCGTCTACCTTCATAGGCTGTATCACCACACCTGGTGTGAGATACAACCCTAACCCACACAAAACAACGCGTTAGGGTTAGGGTTAGTTACCTCTACCGTCATAGGCTGTATCACAACACCTGGTGTGAGATACAACCCTAACCTAACCCACACAAAACAACGCATTAGGCGTCTCCCTTCATAGGCTGTATCACAACACCTGGTGTGAGATAAAACCCTTGATATGAGATACTCCAAAATATAAATTGTGTGTCTCACCATTCCTTTCAAAAGATTACAATTAAATGATGCAGGTAATAATTACTTTACAATATCATCCTTATATTATTCCTTACCACTCAACTTAACGTATAACTGCGGTATCAAACAAAATGACAGAACAGATCAACGAGCTGGCACAGTAAAACAAACTATAATCTGGGTTGCAGCAGCAAAGAAGAAACCCTCATGGGTATACGAGGTACTTTGGATTTCTGTGACGTTTACCTCACCTGTATCAGAGCTCGGTTTCGAATCTGTGTGTACAGTGTTCGTACGTGGGGCGCCAGATACATATCTAAGAGTAGGTTATCCTGAAAGAGAATGCAATGCAGTTCATTCATCTGAGCACTACTGCAAATAGAAACACATACAAACTCTGGCCAATGTTTAAAACAGAACCGCACACTAAGAGATAGCAGTCTCACTACCAGTCACGTAACAGCAATGTTGCCTGCACGATGTACAGTGTAAAGCCCAATCATGGAGTTTACATCTCACTACCAGTCACGTAACAGCAATGTTGCCTGCACGATGTACAGTGTAAAGCCCAATCATGGAGTTTACATCTCACTACCAGTCACGTAACAGCAATGTTGCCTGCACGATGTACAGTGTAAAGCCCAATCATGGAGTTTACAGGAAAGTTAGACTTGCTGGTCAAGAATGTAGTGAATATGGTTTTTCTTCTGAAGCAGACCCCTAAAAACACCAAGTTCAAATGTAGGCTCTACTCAAAGTAGAGGTTAAAAGAATCTAGGACTTTATTGAATTTTTTGTACAAATATGATGAATAAGTGACGTTCGATACAGGTTAATATCGGTGAACAGTAATTAAATACCTGATTATCAGTTAAAGTGCCACCACCACAGACAGGTTACCCCTCATATTTCAAATGTGTCATATGATCATGTTGAGAATCAGACCAGGCACTGAAAGTGGAACTAAATGGAAGTTCACAAGCTTTAAACAATGACAGAGATCAGTCTTAACATCAGTTACCACTCCACTCCGTGGGCCTCTCACCTTCATTTCATCTAGCATTTTCAGACACGATGCATACTTTGACTCGTAAAACTTGAAGATAATGTCACGAACTTGAGGTTCCAACTCTAAAAATAACTTAAAGGAACTAGGGAAAAAGGGGGGGAAAAAAACACTTTCAACATTTATTTTAAAGGAAATAAACAACTTCCACCTCACACTGAACACAAATCTAACATGCACGGACTGGTTGTGGAGCACAATACTCTGACCACCACGGCACCACATGAGTTATAGCTCCGCAATGAGATCAGTCGGGAAATTCTGAATGCCTGAATATTTGGACAAATATTTGCTTTGTCTACAAGGTGGTTTAGGTGATCAGATGTTTATTGTTTTTATCTCCTGGATTAGTCTTGGATCTAACAACATACCTCAAAAATGCTTTTACTGATAGTTTCTAACCAGTTCATATAATACCACATACTAAACTATACATCTTCACTGGAGTTTGCCTTGAAAATGAACAGTTGCCTTTGGCACACGCAGACACAGACCTGCTGGAAATGACGTTCCGTTGTAGCTCTTGTCTGTCAAAAGTAGCCAACGCACACATTCCTCCATATACGGCGACATTACTGGGGGAGAGGAGCTGGGCAGGATACAGATGTGAATATAATGTAAGTTCTGATTGTTTCTGTGAAGAGCAAAATGGCAGGGCAATGAGCAGTAACCCATAGGCAGGCTCACCCACTCACCTCAGGGAAGTCGCAGTGGTCAAAGGAGGCCAGCAGGAAGCACTTAGCAGCGGGTTTGTACTTTCGAGAGGCAAGTTCTGCCAAGCCTGCGGAAAGAGGTGTCGCAAAGCATCAGAGTGGCATGAAACTTCTCCAGGCATCAAACAAAACGGACATTAGATTGTTTAATTCAGCTCCTGGTGCCGACCAGCGGAGGATGGGCTCCCCCATTAAGCCGGGTTCCTCTCAAGGTTTCTTCCTGCCAGCCTAGGGAGTTTTTCCTTGCCACTGGCATGCTTTTTGGAGGTCAGGCCTGGGACATATTGCATTTCTCTGTATGTAAATAACTTATTTTACCTGCAGCGCATTTCAATTTGGTGAGAACCGCTTGATTCTGACTGTCACGTTCTCCCCGTTGCTACAATGAGAAAGGCAGTTGAATACGGTAAGAATTCTCTTTTGTTATTTCTGTAAGATTGGTGAAATATGAAGTAAAATGCACTAGCCTCTGCTATCTCTGGAGTGGATTCTGCCTTGCTGACGTAGCTAAGGACGTGGGACCAGTTCTGGAGGTAAACGCTGACCTAGTGAGAGAGGCATGAAACGCATTTAACCAGAATAAGGCCTACTCCGATAACTATAGTAACAATTGAACGGCTAAATGAGTTCCAACAAATTCTTATACTGTACATTCATTTTTATATATACACACTGACTGGAAACACTAAACTCATTCCCATAATCAATCTCTGAAAAAATACTGAACAACAATTTCTGCAACCGCCAAAGTGAAAAACCTGTAAAAATGAATCGGGACCGGGGTGGAACCTACCTTAATTACATTCAGACACATGTTGATGACATGCTTGGCGCTGGTACAGTAGTCTCTGGCACGGGAATAACACTTCAAGGCATTGCTGAGGTCACCACAATCTAGGTAATGATCCCCAAGGTCATCGTGACCCCTCCTAGAAGAAAAGAGGGCGGCAATAATTGGCATAATGTATATACCAGAGATAGCGGTTACATTAACCAAAAGGTTATCTTTCACAGCTGCAGATGTTGTTCGCCCTTCATGGTGGAACTTGACCTAATTACACAGTGTTAACCAGTAAGGTGTCAGGTCTGCGTGCGTTTACACACAGGGAAGAGCGAAGCACTGCTAATTTACAGTGTTGGGGCACCCTTGAGTCCTCAAAACCTCGCCGCGTCAAGTTTACATAGGAATAATCACAAACCAACAGAGCCTGCTGACCTTGAGAACTGGGTATATACCCAGTCCTCATATACCACACGATTCCAGAACCATATGATAGATCCCCGTAAACCTTTTCCACTGGGTGAATGTTAAAATAATAAATAAAACGTCAAGCAATTCCATAAAAATATACAACGGCAGTGGTGAACCTTGGGAAAGGAGTTGGCCATCCTAATGGTTATCCTAGGTCAGCCAGTTTGTTTGTTGAAAGAACTGGATAAAATATAATCTAGAGATTTTTTAACAAGGATGGCGTCTATGATGAAAATGAGAATCTTTGTTAGGCCGAATTCCAGAGATTAACCGAAGGTAACCATAGAGGGATTCTACCTTCAGCACTCTTAATATCTTTCTAAAACCCTTTATAAATTAATAAAAGTTATAATACAGAACTCAAACCACACACCTGATGCTTTCCTTGATGGAGTTTCCCTTGTAGTTTTTTAGGTCGGTGTCCAACTTCTCCAGCTTCAGGAGGGCCTTTTTCCTGGTAGACTCCGCCCAGGCTGTGTCTAAGGGAGGAGGTTCCACTCCACCCTCAGGGACAGCGTCTGGCACCATCTGGACTTCCCTGTGAAGACAAGAGACAATTTTACACGGATTTCTGTCGAGAAACCTGCAGACTACATCCAAGCTTACTGTAAACCAGAGCTCAGCAAGGGCGAGTTTTACCTGGTAGCTTCCGTGAGCTTACGGTGGATTTCCTCGTAGATGTCGACATTAAAGGTTCTTTGGACAAACGACAGGGCCATCTTGAGGGCCTCTACGCGAAGCTGAGGACAGTGGTCTGCAATGAACTGCAGGCGCTCAATTCTCATCAGGCCGCTGTAACTGGAGGCATACTGCTCCAGATCCTAAAGAGAGTAAACAATACTGTATTTAGAAATCATTTACGAACAAAAGACTGAAAAGTGATACTGATATTGATTCATACCAGGGTTGGATTTTCCACAACATAATTGGTGTCAGGAGCATTCTGCTGTTCTTCTTGAGGGTCAGCATCTATTTGCATGGGCTCCACAGCCCCCTGAAACAACAGGAGGACCTCTAAAGTTACACGTTCATGATCTAAAATAATAACCAGTCATGAGTAAGCTTCCAACTTCTATTTGGCATTACAAATCTTTGGGCTACCACATAATGTAATGAAATAGGCCAACATTTTTATATGAAAATGAATGCAGTGCTGCTAAGGTTGCTAAATAATTCATCAGTGTATGATCGTAATTACAACTCATTTTTGCTTATTGTCCCTCTATCCTGTAGAACCTATAGATTTTTACAAAGCTTGGCGTCTTGTTCACCTATACAAGCATTTAAAAAAAAAAAAATCCTAATCAACCTTTCTGCGTGCTTCTCTTTAGTGAGGTTACCCGACCAGCGAATATGCTGATAGACCGGCGCTGAGGACGTAATCTCCGGAGGTAAAGGGGAGCGACAGGTTATACCGTCTGCTGTATTAAGTGCAGTAAAGGCCTGTAACTGATGCCAAGGTATGACTGACCCTGCCCTGTACCTGCTCTGCTCCTGTACCCAGCACCTACACTGGCATGTATAAACCGCATTATCTATCCAGCAGAATAGCTTTGCTACAAAGCGGTTATTAAAATTGGGAAAGCATTGGTGATGGCGAAAACACTGCTTGGATTTCTAGGAAGCTAACGTTAAAAATGGTTTTGATTGGGATCAGTGGGCAAACCACGTACACGATCTGGATTAATGGCACAATACTTAATACAACACATTTAACGGCAACATAAAATGTTAGTTTTTATTTAAAAACTGGAATCAAAGCCCATACAAAATCATTTATAGTTACAGTACGGATATTGTGGATTAGCTTCCCACCACATGCTTAAATGCTTTAGAAGTATACGCCTGCGCTATTATGTTCGAAACATACGTATAAATAAACAGAAACATCTCAATTAAATAATCTAAATGACAATTTTGGCTATAATAAAACTGTATATAATAACGGCAACAATCGCTTATTCAGTCCTTGAAACAGAAGCTAACTTTTTCTTTGCTTTCTCAAATAAAATAAGGACGAATAGAAAACACATTGACGCCGTGCAACGGTTGGTGAAGTTAAAACAAGTCGTCCAGTCCTAACATCAAGAACCGGAGGCCCAAGCTCGCTAACGACAGAAGCGAAGCGACAGTTAGCAAGCTAGCTTACAAATTGTATTGGAAAACAAATTACATTGAAATAGTCATACGCAGTATGTACTTTCAGTAGTATATAACTTGAGATAAGTAGTTCTAATTATCAGTTTACCTGAAAGTTAAAGACCTGCACGGGCAGAGGCATCTCCTCCTCCTTCTCTGCATTAACACTGGGCTCACAAATACATCCGGGGCACTGGAGTTGACGAAGAAAACATGCCCTTGTAGCAATATGACGCAATTGCGGAGCTTGCGCTACGAGTGTACACAAGAAATACTAATGGCTCGTTATTATTTTACGTTATTAGGCTACTTAATAATATCCTTTACATATATTATTACAAAACATTAATGGCTACAAAACTACGTGGGTTAGATTAAGTTAGAGAACAATGAAAAGATAAAAGTGACCCCCCATGTTAAAGTGAAACATACGCCCATGCACACAAATTCAGTGTATACAAAGTTGTTTAAAAAGAATAGGACAAGAGTTTCCAGGTTGAATTTGATCTTTTGTACCTTGCCCAGAATAATTGCTTATACGTTGTTGTCATATGTCAGAGGTGTATTATGTGTATCCGCTGTAACGTGTCAGCTGATAATATGGTTTGAGTTGTATGAGGAACAATAAATAATTAAAAATATTCAGTAATGTTCACCATAATTAATATTTCATGAATCGTAAGATGCTTCTCAGGATAGGATGAGATTTATTTTTTTCATAATCAAAAAGTGAAGAGGTTAATAATATATTAACGCAGTGTCAGTTCTCAATGCACTTGCCTGGTTAAATGAAGGTTTGACGATGGTGGTTTTTATTGCAGATCATATATTTACCATAGTTTATGCTTATTTATTCAAGTAAAAAAATAAGGAAATATTTAGAAAGTCAACTGTGTATGAAAGAACTCAGCACACACTTGTTTTTCATTTAAAATAGACAACAAAACAACTAACTCCGTGTCAGCCCAGGATAAAAGCCACACGGATCAAGGTAACTTGTGTTTTGCATGCAAAGTGACCTTTAATCTAGTGATTTGAAATGCATAAAAGGTTCTTGGATAGCATTAGAGTATTGATATAGTTTCGGCCCCGGCTTAAATTTTGACTTCCCATTGGGTTTTCTCCATTAAAATAGGGCAGAACCTGTGGAGGATTACAATGGCAACAGGGTCAGAAATCAAAATTACCAGCTTGCGTGTGGTCAGCTACATTTTGGTGCAACTATACTGTCTAACTTACACGTATGCATACATCCACTAATGGGATATTTTATATCCTCTGACTTTTTGTAAAGTTGTGGCGCTTTATGCCATTCCAAAGACAGAAGTATTTTAGCGGGCCCTGGATCTGGTCTCTAAGGGATGGAATTAGTTCTGAAACCTGGCAGATTTAAATCAGCGATGGCCGACCCTGGTACCGGAGAGCTGGAGTGTTCTGACTCGCATGTCTCACCTGCTGGTTCCAGGTAGAAATCAGAGACAGGTAACCCTGCAGACACTGCAGCTGTCCAGGACCTGGGTTGGCCATCTTTCATTTACAGATTTTAGATTTGGACTCAACCGAAAACACCACAGGTATATTCTTTTGAAAAATTCGGCTACATTGAGTCCTTTTATAGAACTAAAAAATGTCTTCATAGTGCTAAACAAATCATTAACAAGGACTTTAAGTTATAATTTCAAATTTATTATACAAAATTGAACATTTCCCAAAATAATCTGACATGAGAAGCAATAAAAAAAATAACCACAGACAATAAAACATGGAACGCATCTTGAAAGAGTAACCTGTGTCACAAATTTCAGACAGCAACCTATTTCCAAAGTTTCCAAGTGTTTTCCATGCAAGAACTTCTGGGGGAAAAAAAACTTAACTCCCGAACTTAACCCCTAAACATGCTCAGATTAACATTTGCAGTTGCCATGTCCACAGGACTCATAGTCAACAGCAGGGGTACTCAAACCGCTACGACTAAAGGTTTTCCAAGACGCCTCTTAGTTGTTTAATTGGAGTCATTATTTGTATTTAGAATGATCTCACCCTGTGTTTTCAAGTGTAAATCTGATGCTAACTGAGAGATAGCTCTACAGACACAGACGTAATTCATTACCGATGGTTCATATGAAATTTAAAAGGGAGCTACACTTCTAAAACACACCAGTGGAGGGAGATGGTAGATTTTGACCTACAATGTAACCGAATGATTCAGTCACTCTTATGCACGCTGATAAGTGCATCCCTGGATCCAATACAACTCCCACTGCCAGTAAAAGGAATAAATAGGAATTCTAAGATTCCAGAAAAAGAATTTCCTTTTTAAACCAAAAAGTACATTACATACATTCTAATTATTTTAAGTATAAATTCATGCCTCTTGAAGTTACTTTCACACCTTTAGTTTTTGGCAAAAATTAAAACAAAATATTTTTTTGTTTAATGTCAAGGCCATTGATACTTTGTAGAATTATTTGCAAATTCTAGTGGATGAAAATGTATCTAATAACACAAAACCAAACATAACCAAAATTCTGGATTACAGGAGCAAGACACACACACACACACACACACACACACACACACAGTAACTCAGTAACACACACACACACAGTAACTCAGTAACACACACACACATTTACAGATGCCCAAAGAAACAAAGATGATACACATAAGACACATATTTCAAATGTCAGAGGAGATTAAATGCAAGATGCTGATCGAAGCCCCTGAATTAAAACAGTTTGGGAAAGTCTGAAAGTCTGGGCTGAAAATTTACAGAAATGAATACCTCAGAATTCCAGAATATTTCCAACCTCTTTATCTGTTTAGGGATATTTATGTTTCTGTAAATAGCAGCTAACATTACTGTGAGCAGGAGACGAAAGCACAGAACATTTCAGGTGTCAAGGGAGTCAAAGGCATTTCTTCCAGTTTCACGAGCAGGATTCAAATGATGGGCTCATAGACATCATGTTAAAGGGGACCTTTTTTTGTTTTTTTTTAAAGAACATTGTCAACAGAGCAGATGAAGGTTAGTAGAAGACTCAGTTTCAGGGTTAATACAGCATTACCAGTAAACCAGTCTATCATGGATATTAGTGCTGAGAAATATTCCTTAGATACAATAATACAATTGTAGATAATTAAATAAGTTCTCCTTTAATAATGCCTTTTATTTAAGAAGGTTCAGTGAGATTTAATCCTACGCTTAATCCATAATTAGACATGGAAGCAGTAAGAAATACCTTGTAATGAATCAATGTTAGAGTGAAGCGAACCACCCCGATTCTAAATCAATAATGCTCTGAGCAACTCTGTTCTAATCTTTGTTAGGTTTTATCCAGTTGGTAACCACAGAATATATAATTTGTCCTCTTCAATACTGAGATAATAAGGCAACCACTGAACCATCTGGGGAATTACTTCTTAAACATAGCATTGTAACAGAGCTTGTATAGAATAACCAGAATAACTACAGATACTAGTCAAGTGAATCATAAAAGAGTTATCCGTCTTTGAGCAATAATTAGAGATAAACTAAAATGCCTGAGCGTGTTGTTTACTCCAGACCCACATTAAAGAAGGTAATCACAACATGTACACTGTCCCCTGTCATCTTCCAAAGACTTACACATTTGAAGAGAAAACACCTGCAATATAGCTAGCCAGATCAAGGCAGAAATGCAACCAAGCACAGCTCTGAAGAAGTCCTTAAACCATCAGAAGGCAAGGGTGAGATTTCATATATTTAGCTCTATGTGCTTGTGTTTTAATGATCACAGAGATAATTTTACTGCCTGTTAACTGAAATGAAATGTGATTCCTAGTGTGAGTGCCATCACACTCTCTCCTGCAATAATTCATTTTTTGTCAAACTGATTTTTTTGTCAAATTCAAACAAAATTCTTCCAACACTGTTTAAAAAAAAAAAAAAAAAAAAAAAAGTAGGCTTACATTAGATACATGGTGCAACCAATAACCTTTCCTCTCTCTCATTTACAAATCACCCCTCACCCACACCCCTCACCCCCACCCTACACCCCTCACCCTCACCCTCACCCCCCTCACCCCATTTTAGGAGATTGACATCGTAATAGATTGACTGTATTTCTTTCAGAAAACAGGCGCCGAGTACTGTTGTATTAATGTAGTATCAGACAATGCCAGTAGATGGCCCCCTATTCTGCACCTTCAGAAGATGGAGCACCTCTTGCAGCGCTTCTTGGCAGGCATAGGACAGAGGACGGCGCGGATGGCCTCGTCGAACACAGTCTTCAGACCCCGCTGGGTCAGGGCGGAACACTCCAGGTACTTCACTGCTCCTAAAAAGACCCCAGGATATTTCCATTGTCATGAGGCGCTCCTCCGTTCAGAGCTTCGGCTCAATTTCGACCAAAAGAAGAGCACAGTGTGAGGGGTGATAACTCACTGAAGGCCGCTTGTCTGGTGAATGTTTCAACTGGTTAGAAAAAGATTCACAAAACACTGTTGTTTTAACTCTGAGCTAAAATGGGGGTTTGGATTAAGTGTATGACAACGCGGTCGCTCTAGACCAGCGGGGGCACCCATGAGCACCGGTGCTCGAGAGCCAGTTTCTGCAGGATAATCCAAAGAACTGATCAAATGAATAATTCCAGGTGACGTGAACCAAAAACCTGTAGACACAATGGCCCAGGAGGACCAGGGTTGCTGATTCCTGCCCTAAGGTAATGTGAGAGCAACTTCTATTTCTCATTTCTTTCCTTTTTTCACAGGAGCAAAGAGAAACAGGGGTAACTCTCCGAAGAAAGCACTCTATCTCACCACACTTCATTAAATAGTTTAATCGTTCCCACACTGTGTTGAATTGTTTAATATGCTACACACACCCTCAGCACTCACCAATTTCCCGGGCCATGGCCAGGCCCTGGGGGTACGTGATGGGAGCCAGCTTCTTGTCCCGGAGCCGCTCTATGGTGTCCTTGTCATCCCGAAGGTCTAGCTTGGTGCCCACCAGAATGATAGGCGTGTTGGGACAGTGATGCCGCACTTCCGGGTACCACTGCCGGGAGATACAATTAAGTCGCCGTGACAACAGGGGTTGACTTGTAAATGTTAATGTCAGCACAACTTTTCAAACACAATATTGCCAGTACAGTCTTGCTAAACTCACCAGCTGTCCGTTTAGTACATGATCACATTCTACCGTTTCCTGGTAGTTGATCTGTTTTAGAAAAAGAACTCCTTTGCTGAAAGTATATAAAGTGAAAACCTCACCACTGACCTTTGCCCTGACGTTTTCAAAGGAAGCGGGGCTCACCAACGAGAAACAGATCAAAAACACATCCTGTGGAAGGACACAGATTACAGCTTGCCCCCCCAAGCAACCCTAAAATACCAAATAGCTTCAACTAGACAGATCAGATGTGAACCAAACTAGCAGACCTAACGAGAACCACACTTCTCTACACATGGGCCAGGCGTTCATGCACCACAATATCAGTATGTTTTCATTCTTTTTACATCAATTCATCATGCCATTTATAATCCAGTAAAAATCATAAAAGATGTAAAAAAAAAAAAAAGCCTTTAAAAGACTGGAGATCAGAGAGAAGGGAAATTAGGAAGCAAATTAAAATACCTTGGGTACTGTGAAAATGGAATGTCCACTGATTTAAATTCTCAGGTTGAGCACTGCAAGAATGCAGACGTAAAGGAGCACTAAGAAAATAAAACGACAAGCAGAAGGAAATAGAACACAATGCTAACAGGAGCCTACCGTTTGTGGGTAGGAGAGAGGTCTGAGGCGGTCATAGTCTTCCTGTCCTGCAGTATCCCACAAACCCAGGTTGACAGGTTTGCCATCCACCATAACATTGGCAGAGTAATTATCAAATCTGGAACGTGATAGAGGGTGCAGTGGCCTTAAAAACGGCGTTGAACGATTCCCAAAAAATACACCTTATCATGCTGGCATTATATTGAATTTTATTTTTAATAAAAAAATGGTTATTAACTGGCTTGTCAATAACTGGTCTCCCTCCGTTTGCTTTGTTTCATCCTCTGCTTATAACTTTTCAACAGTTCTGAGGACATGGCAGCTTCCGTGGGCCCCACCCGAGCCCCACACAGGACCCACACAGGCCCCACCCGAGCCCCACACAGGACCCACCCGAGCCCCACACAGGACCCACACAGGACCCACCCGAGCCCCACACATGACCCACACAGGCCCCACCCCAGCGTGATCACTCACACAGTGGGGATATACTCTCCAGGGAAGGCATTGGTGGTGTAGCTGATGAGCAGACAGGTCTTTCCCACGGCGCTGGAAGACAGAACAGAGAGGAGAAAGGCTGAAAACAAAGTGTACCACTGCCGCACACGCGACAGAACAGAGAGGAGAAAGGCCGAAAACAAAGCGTACCACTGCCGCACACGCGACAGAACAGAGAGGGGAAAGGCCGAAAACAAAGCGTAC
>JAOYSI010017790.1:0-36704 GCA_025775065.1 Hiodon alosoides
ACATAGGGCTTTGTCTAACATAGGGCTTTGTCTAACATAGGGCTTCATCTCACATAGGGCTTCATCTCACATAGAGCTTTATCTAACATAGGGCTTTATCTCACATAGGGCTTTGTCTAACATAGGGCTTTATCTCACATAGGGCTTTATCTCACATAGGGCTTTATCTCACATAGGGCTTCATCTCACATAGGGCTTCATCTCACATAGGGCTTCATCTCACATAGGGCTTCATCTCACATAGAGCTTTATCTAACATAGGGCTTTATCTAACATAGGGCTTTATCTAACATAGGGCTTTATCTCACATAGGGCTTTATCTAACACAGGGCTTTATCTAACACAGGGCTTCATCTCACATAGGGCTTTATCTAACACAGGGCTTTATCTCACACAGGGCTTTATCTCACACAGGGCTTTATCTCACACAGGGCTTCATCTCACACAGGGCTTTATCTCACACAGGGCTTTATCTAACACAGGGCTTCATCTCACATAGGGCTTTATCTAACATAGGGCTTTATCTAACATAGGGCTTTATCTCACACAGGGCTTTATCTCACACAGGGCTTTATCTCACACAGGGCTTTATCTAACATAGGGCTTTATCTAACATAGGGCTTCATCTAACATAGGGCTTTATCTAACATAGGGCTTTATCTCACATAGGGCTTTATCTAACATAGGGTTTTATCTCACATAGGGTTTCACAAAGAAAAGACATTCAAACCCTCACCGCAGACGGCAGAAATTCTACACCTGTCATTCTCTGAATGCAGGTCATTCATTTAGTGTTTAAGTGTCATAAGCAAATAACGTTGATTGGCATTTGAAAGCATAAGACTGAGCTCCGGCAAAACTTTTGATATTTTTCTCTAGCGGGTACACAGGAGTGGAACAGAGTTTTGGGCTTAGCATGATACTGGACTGTCTCAATCATTACCTTCTTCTAATATCTTATAAACTTGGATAAATCAGGTTGATGCCAGGTTGGGTCATCTTTCGGTCATTGAACTGCTAAAAGGATTTTAAATGCTGGTCCTGAGTTAGTATAGGACAGGGTGGCCTAGTGTAAGATAGGCTTGGACCAAACCCATTGACTCTGGTTAGGCCTGGTTTTCGCCACACACGCACAGCTGTCAGTCCCAGCAGGAAAGGTTTTTATGAACAGTGTTTTTCACAAAACTGACCCATCCTTTCCAGAAAACATGAAATGTGGATCTTATCCAGAATCTTTAATGCCCCATTGAGAAGGTCTACCTACCTCACCTGACCCAAAGTCTTCTGACCGTGTTTTAACATTCTGTCATCTTTTGGCCTTTGGGAGGCAGCCAATGCCAAACTCTTGTCTTCTTTGTGACATATTTAAAATCAAGACATTTAAGTTTCTCCAGATGCATCTGTTATAGTAGAGTCATAGAACTTACCTGTAGATATATCAGTCACAGAAGTGAACTGTGTTCAAACACCGGGCTGTACATAAACTTACCTGTGGATATATCAGTCACAGAAGAGAACTGTGTTCAAACACCGGGCCGTACATAAACTTAGCTGTGGACATATCAGTCAAAGTAGAGTACAGTGTTCAAACACCAGGCCATAAACTTACCTGAACCCATGCTTCTGTTAATGTCTAAAAATATCACAGTATTTAAAGACTGGGAGGGGGAAGTGGGGCCACGCTCAAAGGGAATTTTCATTACATCAGTTGATCCGACTGCCAAGGTAAACAGCCGATATATTTCAACCTTGGGTCATTTAGAGGGATAATAGCACTGCCCGTGAATTCAATTCTGGTTTATTTGTTAACGAAGCCCTGCCAGTGGGCTGATAATGAAATTCGTGTCCATCACTCAAATAGACCATTATCCAGCAGATAGAAAAATAGTTTTGCCACTGAGGAATGGGCTTGCTAATCAATACGTTGATGTCATGTGCCCTGCCATTAGCCTGGGAAATTTATTTTTCGATTGGAGAAACAATGTTGAGTCCATACATTCTTATAAAGGAGACACTAAATAAATATCCTCCTGTGATATCAGAGGAACTCATTGCCAAAGAGAAAATGCAATAGAAAAGATAACAACAAAAAAAGAACTCTGCAGAGCCCTGTCTAAAACAAAAATGGGGTTTTAATGGACTAAATGGAATCAACCATGATGGCTAAAACAAGTGAAAATCATAATCAGGCTGGTCTCAAACCAGAGACATGCTGGGTTTTTAGCACCCGGGCGTGAGTAACCGACATCCAGAATACACCACCATTTGCAGTTTGTACCTTTCCATCTACACTGGGCTCCTATACCATCTAAATCAAATTCTTAGATATAATTATTGTCTATTAAATGTATGTGATCTCGACGATCCGAGATGAAGCACAATTGGTTGATTCCAAATTTATTTTGAAAAAAGCCAGGCTGTACCAGTCAGTCATTGTGAAATGCTGTGAAAGACAGGGTGAGGGGGAACCCAGGTGACATACACGTTATTGAAAACCACGGACTGTGCTCATCAACTCAAACGCAGGACAGAAAGCCAGGCCAAACTCCACTCCGACACCCCTTTGATTTGCCCCTGACACAAAAACCCTCAATCCAGGATTAGCCAAACGTCCTTCTGCATGAAATCCGGCTTTTCTGGCAATATTTTCCATTTAGGTGGCAAGTGAGATTTTGCAGAAAATGTATTAGCACCTTGATTACATGGCAGAATGCCCCCAGTCTCCAATCTACCGCATGCATAGCATTTAACCCTTATACATCCAAACATCCCTCAGGACTGACGCTTCTGCACGTTCCAACACACAACGACCATCCCTAACCGTTCATAGCATAGGAGCCCTATAACGCTTGTGGTCTGGTTTTGGCACTGCATACCAGCACTTCTACAGTGAACAACGCGACTGACCCAAGGGGGAGACATCACTGTCAGCACTGAGCTCGATCACAACGAGCCCCGCAACACTCTCCCCCTCTAAATACCCACAGCAACCACAACTGACCCATAGGCATCGGTTGTCAAGTATTCAATTCGCAGCACCAGTGCACCCACCCGGTTCAACTCCCAACCCTCAGCTTTTCACCACTTACGCCGCCGTAGCCAGGAATCAAACTCACAAACTCCTTACAGCCAGAGCGACAATTAGCTCATTGAGCCAAAGACGCACGTGTCCAGCTCTAGGAACTAATCATTCTCTTGTCTTCGGCTCCGGGGAGGGACTTCAGTAGCAACCACCCTACACAAACAAAGGAACAAATAAAAGTGCACACAACATAATGAAGGAATAACAATCTTCCTGGCCCTTGAGAAGAACTTGTGCAGCTGTAGAGGACACGAGTCATTAAGCTGCGTGAATCCGAGGCTGCCGAGCCACTGAAAAACTGCGCTGGCCAGATGGGTCTGGGAACCACACAATAACACACGCGCCCATCTGTTTGTGTATCTATTGTTTTCATGCATAAAAGGCAGCGGCGGAATAGTAAGCAAATGAGAAGCAAACGTCCTCCTGACGACTAGGAGCTGGAGCACTGGAATTCATTACAGCACTGGTGACCGAGAGAGGTGTGGGAGTGAGCCAGGATATCATTTTCTGTTCTGCTCCAGGCGCTGCAGGCAGCGTGGTCTTTCCGCATCCACTATTAACACTGTGTGCATTAAGGACAGTCGTTGAAGAAAATGCACTTTTAATAAATTCAAAGCAAATTGCCAACAGGAAGTTCCACTCTACCCTTTCACCTCTTCGTCTGTCATAAGCTGGCAGAGAGGGGCTTCCCTGCATGAGTCAGGTTTCCCTGCATGAGCCCAGCTTTTTTGTCAGGGGATCTGGGGTTCTATAATGAGGTATTCAGGTTAAAGGGTATTTAAACTCAGAAGTGTGTTTGTTGTGTTGAGTGTTTGCCTGTCCAATCATTTGTGGGTTTTGACTTTGTGCGGAGTGTGCACATTTGTGCGAATATGAAATCGAGGAACCAAATACTGTGGCGGGCAAAATTTTTGTATTGGTCAGCTACACAATAATACTCTGCACTAGAACTCTGCATGTCCAGTGATCCGCAGGATGGTGCGAGAGTGGATGGAGAGTGGATGGCCCGGAGATCACGAGTGAGTGGCCCGTGACACGTCTTGATTCACATCTCACAACGCTGGAGTTTTCTCTGCAAATGCACAAGGGCTCCACAGCGACAAGAGAAAGACGCAGACACACTAACGAGTTCCTGTTGGGCTCACTGCAGTGCTGCAGGACAACACTACACACTGTGTGCAAACACACTCATTGGTATTATTCCCCCAGACTGGGCCAAAAAATCTCCCTCAAATACCGTTCCTCTTTTTTAAACCCAGAACACAGAAATGCAGCCCGCCAAATCTGGGGTGATCGAGCTTCTGTCTCAAACAGGGATCTGTCAGGCTGAGACCACTCCTTCCTCACCTTGACTACGGTCTGGCAGCCATAGTTGGGCCGTATGTGCACACAGACACGCTCGCTGGGTCCCAGGATAGGGTGAAGTCCAGGGAGTCATGCTCGTCTGAAATGTTAGGACAGGATCCGCAAATACCTCTTTCACGCAGTCAGTAATAAAGACAGATAAATGAAAAGACGAAAAATCTTGACAAATGAACAAGAAAATCTCATCAGATATAGGTCAAGTCACCAAAGGAAAGTCTTTCCCTTGAAGAGCTTTTCAGAAAGGTGATTTATTGGATGAAAATGTTGTCATTTGCAGGCTGTGAATGAATGGGTTTCATCTAATAAGCTTGCACAAAATGATTTAGGTGATGGAGCTGAATCCAAGTGACTCCCTCCAATACCATAAGCCTGCAACAGACAATTAAAAGAGAAAATTGTGTGACTCACAGTTCTGACCAGATCATTGTATGAAATGTCTAGCAAATAAGTTAGACATTGTTTTTCCCCCCAATTAAATAAGGCACACAGTCCAGACAGGTACTGCACAAACAGGGAAGGTCCTCATTAATCCCAGCCTAATTGAAGTGTACAGCTATTCACATAGTTATGACGGATAGGTTGAAAATTAAATAGGAAAAAAGGACTAATCTAATGTGAAATCTCATTTTCCATACAGGCACCTCTAATAATACTTTTCAGTATGGCTTCCCTTCTGGCTTCATAAAGGCCAGTCCTGTATCAATAAAGCTGTTCTTAAGATAACAATGGGCCCAGCCACACTTGTCACAGTGACAGCAAGAATGAAGCCTGCAGAGACACCACAGATAGCAGGTCTTTATTCTCCAGCAGCAGTACCAGCATACTCTCTTTTAGCATCGTCTTACATTATTTAAAAAAAAAAAAAAAAAATCTATGAATTAAAGGTACAGATGACTGCACTGCTATTAACAGATAGTCAGACCCAACAGCTAAGGGTAATTATCCCTCAACCTCACAAGGAACTTCCCACAATGCACCTGTCACCAGTCTTAATATTTCTTCTTCCTTATTATTATTTTTCCACTCGGATGGCTTTTATCAGCAGGACGGGTGACCTGAAAGTTGACAAGGCAGACGATGACACGTCATCCAATAGTAGGGGATAGTTTCAAACTGAGTGTCCCTCTGCTTAAAACCAGACAATCTCCATAAATGTGTCCATGTGCTTCTGCCTATTTCCTTCCAAGTCTGGAGACATCCAGTGCCTGCTATTCACTTACAGGCCTTGCAGAAGTGATTGCCAACAGAAAGGTGGTCTAAAATGACAGTTTTAGCTCTGCCAAACACTTGGGCTCAAGTAGAGGCTTTGTCCTCTACTGGAGAACTTGTAACTTTTTGGTGGCCGACTACGCCACTGCCTGCTGGGGGACAATATTGTCGTGGTGGAAGTCTATGCTGGAGCCAGTTGGAGCTCCAGGGGCCTTCACGGAAGAAAGGCCAGGTTGGAAGAGAAGGACACATGGGCAGATGAGGGAGGGAGGTGGAAGAAAGTGGATGGCTGAAAACACAGGCAGTAACTCAGTCCTCCATTGGCCAGCTCAGCTCCTGGCTGCGTCAGCAGCAGTTCAGATGTGGGATGTTGAGGGGGCCAGGCTGACAAGGCTGCCCAGAGGAAAACTGTGCATGACTCACTTTGGACAAGCCACAATCAGATCAGTAGTGACAGTTGCATAATGTTCAAATAACGTTCCCATTTCGGAAGAAGCACAGCTGATCCGAAGTTCCCAACATTATTGTGTGTTCAGGTCTTACTCACCGTTGCCATTTCCCAAAGCCAAGCAATCACGCATAGTCTTAAGCATCTGTTAAAAGCAATGCTAATGAGACATGGCATTGAAAACTAAAATTAACCAATTTCTGTAAGATCTCCTTTCGAGCACGGACCTGTCTGCCAGCTGAACAGGAGGGAAACACCTGTGTCACAAGGAGATAAGACTGGCGGAGGAAGCCCACAGAGAGATGCTTGTTGTCGAACCATTACTCACTAATGCAGGAGGGTTAGCGTTCCAACCTATCACTGGTGCATTGCAAACGAGCCAGGGTCGATATCACTTTATTCATCATATTGGACACTTTTTTTGAATCCTTAACTAACAAAATGTTCTCATTACTTCTGTGAGGCCTGCATAGCTCTTCCCATCGTAGACCAACTGCTCCAACCTTCATTTTCTCAGTTCGCACAACGGCGCTTTACATCAGTCTGAGAAGGCGAGGAATGTAAAAACTGAAGTGCGAGTCACTGTTACGTCAGGAAACAAATTCCCTTTTAACAGCTTAATTAGGTGCATCCAGGATTCCACACAAGAGTGGGCTTCACACGAGCGAGACAAGCATCCGGAATAAAGGGCCCTTAGAATCCTTGTGATGTAACCCCCTGAAATATGAATTAAGCCGGCTGGTCTGACAAATTGCACGGCTGTCCTCAGGCAGCATCTGAACTCTTTAATGAAGCATGGAAAGCCTTTCAGAGCTACACCCATGACAAGCCTGCTCAGGGCAGCCAGCACCGTGTATCTGAGTGAAAGACACACAAAATAAAATAGTCTTCTGCGGTCTCGTCCCTTATCGAGAGGGGATCTTATCCCTTATCAAAGGGAACATCAAACTAACCTTATTTTTTTGAGACAAACCCCCACTACACAACCTGGACCGGTACCGACAATTGTCTGCGGCACGTTTTTGTTTCAATGATCATTCTTGAATGTGAAGCAGAAGACATTGGGATTCTGCCCTAAACATCCCCTATGCCTATAGCTCTTATTTGCATGCTAGGCTTGTATTCTGAGCGAGAACCACACGTTGAACATGCCGCTGATTACAGCGATCTGGGGTGGTGATGCAGACAGAGAGAGGAGCATTAGAAGTGGCATCTCCAGAAAGCACACGTTGTGAAGTGATGTCACTTCACACGCTTGGGAAAGCTCCGATTTGATGAGTGAGGCAGCCTCAGCCAGGACAAAGAGACACAGACGGCATTAAAACATAGAAAGGGTCCGTTGTTTAACGATGTTAACTTTTTAATGACATAGGAGAAACACCTGCAGCATTTGCAATTACACCTTGATTTCAGCAGGAGGAGCCTGTTAATTGTGCAAGTGACTAAATCCATTCATCTGGGCAAACCCAAATAAATGCAATACAGCCATCAATAATGCACAAAACCCATAAATGGACACCCGGTGCCAAAGTGAGCTCCTTGGGATTCCTGAACAGAGGCAGGAAGTGATCGTGTAGGAGCAGAAACGGCGCTTGTCGTTGTCAGGGTCAGCGCTGGGCGTAGGTGGTCAGGGTCCAAGGCCCAAGAGGAAATCAGGTCTAGGCCTGGGCACCACACCCTCACACTACTGGGATTTTCTGTTCTGTCACACGGTCACTGCCAGGCCACATTTGCCAATCAGCCAGGGGGGGGCAACCTACCCCCCCAGTGCTGGACCAGTTACTCCCAAACCCTCTCCGGCCATTAACAACCCAAAACGAAAAACCCATCTGTGCATGCTTTTCACAGGCAGATCTTTCTCACTTGTCCACCAGCTCTTTTAGTGACTGTTTGAAACGACAGAAAGTGTTTATGACTGTACAGCTTCTCATCACTTTCGTCCTGCGTGGAGCTGTAACTCATGTTTCTATCAGAGTAGCCGTCATGTCAAAAACTAGTCTAGTCACGTGACTAGACTCTAGTCACGTAAATACTTTTAAATTTAGTATCAATTGGTGTCTTGTTATCAGAACGGTACATTGTCCTGTCTTTGGCAGACATAAAAAGCACCATAGAAAGTAATTAATGTCATCTTTATATATATATATATATATATATATGAATGAGAGAGAGAGAGAGAGAGAGAGATCATTCAGAGCACATTGCTTAATAATTACTAAACCTGGTCACCTCCAAAATCTGTGTCCCCATTTTTGGAAAATTTCATCGGGTTTCACATTATGAGGCAAACTAAGACAATGGCAGAGACATAAAAATGTAAACAGAGGAAAAGAAACCTAAAAAAGACCTCTCTTGGGTAGTTTGTTCAAAACCTCTAAGTAAGAAAAATAGCAAATCACCTCAAGAACAGTAACACCAGGGCCTGCTCCAGTTGACACCCAGAACCAGGCGTATCAATCTGGCACGACAAACCCATGACAGGTAGGGCGTTGCACAGCACATCAATAACGCCTGGGATGTATTGTCTATGAAGATGTTCCAGAAATAAATCACATCCTACGAGAATTTCATCCAGAGCAGACAAATGCATCACGCCATTGAGCCACCACACCGTAAACAGGGGCCTTTTTCGTTTATTTAATACCTTATCCCTCCAAACTTTCAATCGAGTACAAAGCCGGATGCAGAAGGAGAACTTTTGTGCTTTACTGAGTAACTTCCAGGGATGAGTCACAGTGAGAGAACAACCTTACAGGAGTACAGGAGCGTTGAGGAAAATCTACTTTGATATTTTGTATAAAATGTTTCTGAAATGGCATCTCCATTTGTTGTTTGTAGAGCAGTCCTCTTCTCCTCTGTGTTTATTCACAGCCCAGCTCTGCTGTGGGTCAGCCTTTGGCTCCCTACTAACAGACAGAAAACCCGTACAGAACCATACATGCTACATGCTTCCTTCACTGACGAGGTGCCTCTGTCTAGGAGGATACGCCAGACACAGAGACTCGCGGCAGTATGTTTTTAAACATGTCGTGCAACACTTCAAAACGTGACTCTCGACACAAGGTTTTCGTTTAACATTAGCCATGTGGCCAGATGGAAGTACATTTTTTTATAAAAAGCCGTTTCATCCCGCCTGATGAACTGACTGTTTGGGGATCCACTGTGTGGGGCAAGCTTGGTGATAAAAAAAGGAAAAGCTCGCCTAAATAAAGGCGGCCAAGGTTCATTGGTTCGATCTCAATCGGATGGTTACAAAAACCCCAACGTCATAATCAGAATGGCTCTGAAAATAAATGTCTAGACCGAGTTAAAATGAAAGGATCGATGAAAAGAGGAGAGAACTTTGGGCTGAAGTCTGGACCCGACTAGAACCCTCAACATTCCCCACCTCGCTGACCCCAGTGATAATGCCACGAAACACCTTGTATAAGACAAGCTATATGCTACAATAACTATCTGGGTCACCAAAGGGATTTAGGTAATGCGGGTCTACTCCTGACCAATTTTGTTCCGACTGTAGCTACATGAAACAAGAGTGGAAAGGCTCCATGTTACAGAAGGAAAAGCTCCAGGCTCTGTCAAATAAGTAAAAACAAAAAGAAATGAAAAACCTAAAACGCCATCTCTGTCTACAATACCTCCATTGCTGAACAAAGATCAGTCTGATTATAGCCACAATACACTGTGTAAGTCGGGTGAGTTCAATCATACCACAATATTGTATGCACACATACAAGCCCATTCTCATACACAGCACTGTTGTATGGGGACTTTCCCCCGCTAGCGCCACCCCCTGGAGAAAGGCTGAAGAAGGTAGGGAACCCTGGAGGGCAATGCTCGCTGGTTCAGAGAGGGTCACGTCGACTGAGACCACCAAGAGGAAAACGAGGGGGGGGGGGGGCAGTGCAAAATAAATGCCAACGGAGGTCTCAGGATATGGAGGAGAACTCCTTCAGCAGGACGTCCTGACTCAGAGTGTTGAGGGAGACATTCTTCCTCACGTTCAGGCTGATGGAGCGCACCTGCAGGGAGGGGGAAAACCATCAGAGAAACAAACAAAAAAAATTAAAAATGCATACACTGTCAAAATCAGCAACAAACGCTATATTCTACGACTGGAGAGACGATGCTTAAGCTACACATCAATTTCACAGACTTTACAACGCGCATTTACACCACAGCATAAATGCAAAAGCGTAGTCATTATGGCCAAATTTCCATGTGGCTGCCAGCCAGCTTGAATCTGATAAAATGTCTGGTGTCAGCAGAGTTTCAGCGGGGCTGGCTCAAGCCCAGCTCATAATCCTTAATAGGCTGACAGACCAAAATATAAAAAAACGTCCCTGCAAAGACCTTGGAGAAATCTGCGTCGAATGAAACACTGCACGCTTCCTGCAAAAAGCCTGACGGAATGGTGTCTGTAAACACTCCGAGGTCTCCCCTTTCTGGTTTTCTGGTTTCATATTCCAACGAAAGCGGTCAAGAGAACGCCGTGCTGGCTCGCCCAGAACACCGTGCAAGAAGAGAACAAACTGACAGAGTTAAAAATAGCAGTAAACACTGTGCGGTGGCAGCCTGGGTACAGGCCAGGTCAGGTGATCCCATTTAAGGATGATGCATTGTGGAAATGGGAGTGGAGTTTGGAAGGCAGACTGACCAGCTCTTTGAAGAAGGCTGCTTCTTTCGGCTGTTCTGAGTAGCGCTCGTACTGGTCCAGCCCATCCTGCAGCTTCAGGGTCAGGGTGTCATAGTTGGAACGGACCACTTCCAGGACCTGAGAGGGTAGGATGGGGGTGGGCGCGTGGTTAAAACCACAGGCAAGGTCACAGAGCAAGAGAGCCCATTCTAAAAAAAAAAAATGGTTAAAACCTCAGTCTACCGTTTGTTTATTTTTTTAAATACACAACTGAATGAGATGATCGGCACAGGGTGTAATACAGGGCCTTTCCAGGGGTGGAGCTGCACTACAATCAATTCGGGCCTTTACAGCCAATGGCAGACGGCGCTCAGTCTCAAGGGGAGGGGTCAGAGGAACCAAGTCTCCTCCAGTCGTCACTGAACAACAGTGCTCCACCAAGCTACCAATGGCTGGAGTAGACAAGCGGAAGAGAGCAGCACGCTTGAAAGCTGTCCGTCATCGGGACCAGAGAATCTCAGCAGCAGTCATCGTGACAACTGACGTGACACATCATCATCCCCGGTTCCTTTCTCCAGGAGCTTGCCCTGTCATCCTGTCTGTTGCAGGACGTTTACCTCATGTTTAATGGATAGACCTCACAAACAAACAAACTGTATTAGACAGAGGGTGATTACTTAATATTTGTGTTGCTGGCAGCCTGCGTTCTTGGTTATTTTAGGACACCACTTTAGATATTAAAACAAGTTGTTCTTGTTATGTAAAAGGGAACACGCACTTTTTTATTCTGAAGTGTTTTAAGTTTGAAAGTGGGAAAAAAAAAAAACTGGGGAAAAATATAGAAGTTATTATACATTTATAACACGTACTCAGATTCACAAATATTAGCCTTGTTCTGGATAATACAACTGTGACAGAAATATGAAATAAAACAAACTACGCTAAAGCATAAAGATTTACTGATACGAGCTGTGCAGTATCAAACACAAGCAGGGTGTTAGACATAGTTCCCACATAAATCCCACTTTTTAACTTGTCAATGGATCCCCGCCGCGGCGGTCTGCTGCAAAGTTACACAGCCGCTTAGCGGTGACAACCTCACCAAAACGAGACACGGTGGCGCACAGCTCGGCAAACCGAAGTTCGAGTAGCGTCTGCTGATGGTAAGCGCTGCCCGAGGGTGTTCGGGTGAGGTCAAGCCGCAAACTCACTGCAGGTAACCAGGTACGTATAATGTAAAACAAAGTCAACGGAACTACTAAACATTGTTTTAATGGGATCAGACCCAACGAAACGAGTCACGGCACCTATAAACTCACAGAGAGTTTGATTAAAAGATTTGGAAATTAATGGCAGCTCCCACACCGTTTCAGGCCATTAAATGCTACCGCTCATTGTTTTATTTTGAATTCAGTTTATTTTCATCCACAGTCCTCTCATTTATTCAAGAAATATTGCTCTTAAGATATTTTATGCAAACATTTCTGGAAAAGAAAAAAAAAACCAACCATAAAAAACTGAGTTTGGACCCAATCTTGGCTGTGATCCTTGACGGTTTGGCATGAACATGGACCTAACCTGGGCTGAGGTACTTGACAGTTCTGGAGTGCATGGGACCACCCTCACTTTTCCTGCTTCAAACTCCCGCGATCCAGATTCATAACCACTCAATGCCCTCGTCAAACCTTCTCGAATCTGCCTAATGCCAGGATCCCACTTCTAAAACCCCCTGACCAGCTTTTGGCTAGAAAAGGGCAACTCGTGGGCAACCACTCTGACTGGAACACAGTTGGTTCAAAACATCTCCACTGGGAAGCGTATCAACCGAGTTATTACTGAATCTCGCTATAACGTACTAGCACGAAACGACTAAGTAACTTAGAAACACAGCCACCCATTGCAGTCATAGGTTCTTTTACCCCTATGAAGTATGGTGGAATGGGAAGGCAACCAGCCTGGCTGAATCGATTACTCCCCAATGGTCTTAATGTTCCACCGGAACATTAACCGGATTTCATTGGAAAAAGCTGGAATAAACGTAGGTCTTTCTGGTGCTCTTCTCCTGGTTATCAAGTCAGAAGAAGCGGCACTGATTGACTAATGGACTCTACATGAGCTTATATTTCCGCCACGACTCTTGAGATCATTACAGAGCATTCATTCAGCATTCATCATTTCATTTAAAAAAAAAAAAAAACAACAAACAAACTGCTTCTCATGGATGGCTAGGAATCCCGGATAATGAGTAATTAACTCTCTGTGGAGAGCCATTCGGTGGACTGAAGAGAGCTTTTTAACGGATCATGTCGGGAGGCAGGCAGGACCCCAAAGGAACAAATCTGAAACTCCGGGAGTGGGGCGGACGGGACCACCTCCCATCAGTGCAGAAATGGGGAGCCCTTCTCTAACCGCATCACCCTGTAGGGACCATCTCCCATCAGTGCAGAAATGGGGAGCCCTTCTCTAACCGCATCACCCTTTAGGGACCATCTCCCATCAGTGCAGAAATGGGGAGCCCTTCTCTAACCGCATCACCCTGTAGGGACCATCTCCCATCAGTGCAGAAATGGGGAGCCCTTCTCTAACCGCATCACCCTGTAGAGACTATCTCCCTTCAGGCTCCTGCAGAAGAACCCACCCACTGGTTAAACACTCTTTGTCAGGTTCAACTGGGTGGGGGTGACAACTTTCAAAATACATACTTGAGACAACTCCCAGTGGGAAAACACAACCCAAACCAGAGGCCACAGCTTTCCAGTTAATTAGCTCTAGCCCCGGTAATCTGAAGACCCCTCACAATTATTTATTTATTTTGAAACGTTAGCGACCTCAGTTACAAACGCAATGAAACAAATGAGTGACAGCAATATAAATTATTCGGTGTCAAAATTAGAAAATGGCTAAATGTGCACGTCAATAGGCTTGAGCGATTAAATTAACAAGGTCCACCTCTACATTAATCAAATGGGTATCAGCAGTTCACTTTCCCTAAATGAGCCAAGGCCTTATAATGACCGCCTGAGCCTCATCTCATGCAATGTGCAGTAATGCGACAATATCTATTCAGAAAGTCACATTTGCAATCATCTAGCCCTAATAGGTCTTATGGAGTAGCGGTTCGGCCAAATTAAATTTCTAATAAAAGTCACATTAAATCTTGTCTGTTGGTCAGGACTTCAAATCAATGTGTACTTACAGGGAGGATGACACTTCAGACAAGGGGGGGGGCGCGTCACGACCATAGACCATGAACCCAAAACCGTGATCACAACCACACCTTTTACTTCTGCACGGTATCCCATGGTCACACCGCCAAAGCCCATTTAGGCAGGTGAGAGACCCTCAGAGGCTAAGGGGTCACGCCGTCCCGTTGTCTGCGACAGCCCTGTCTCAAATCGCCCTGATCATTTCATTTAGTTCATCCCCGCTGAGAATGTTCCGGAGCGAGATGAGACGAGGACGATGCTACTTGAGGATAACTCAAGGAGATGATTTGCTTCAACCTGGAACTGTTCAATTAGCCATGGAATATTGTCTGAGTAGGGTTCCTTTCCATCCCACGGCACTTGCAGAAAGATTTCTCCTTCACAGACCAGAGGGCTCCTTCAAAATCTCGTGCTCACAATTCAAATATTGTTTCTTCCTTACTTTCCACTACTTGTGGCTAAATGCAGTTTAAATCTAGCTCTACCTTAATGCCAGAGAACAGCACAGATGGCCTGAAACGGGGCTACACCCGTTTAATAATTGGGAAAATCTGTTCATACCCTCATAATTACTGATTATCATCAAGGGGGTAAAAAACCCTTTACCCATGGGTTTGAGAAATCAACCCACATAATAGAGTTAACTACATTTATTTATTCTGTACAAAGCAAGACATCTTACTTACAGCAGTCCACAAGATAAAGGGAGAACCATTATTCAATAAGACTGCTGGCATTGTTCCGTCTGAGACTCACACGGAACCCCCTGTTCCACAGAGGAATGAGAGTTCACTCTGACAGAAACTTCTGGCAGAGATATTTATAAGGTGGGGGTCTTTTGATTCTATTTTTCGGCTTGTTTTAAAGGAACATTACGAAACTTCTGGCAGAAAGCTCAGGAGAATGTGAATCTCCAGGCTGGCACTCTCCTTAAATATTCATCACAAACCGCTCAAAAGAGGAAAATAAACACTTATAAAATAAATAAAATTTTTAAAATCCGTGTTTTCTCCCTCACCTTACATGGATGAATGGGAACAGTTGTAGGCAGGGCTCTGTTTTTCCCGTGATTAGGGGAGGGGGGAGACTGCATAGGTGCGCGGGGGGTACGCCGGTTCCCCAAACGTGGGTACAGAGTGCTTCACAGCTCATTAGGAGTGAAGAGCGACGTTCCAGACGTGGGGAGAGGGTGACCGAGGTTCGGTACGCACGTCTGTGAGGAGGGAAGGCGCCATCTGTCCGGCGCGGCTTCCTGCCGGCACCCACAGCTCCAGCACACACCCACGCACGTTTGGGGAGTATTCCCAGGCACGTGGTGAATAACACAACACCAAGAATCTTCTAGAGGACACTTCGGCTGTGATTGGCTACTCTTCACTTCCCTGTTAATCCAGTGTACCCATTTAAATGGCCAACCTGCTACTTCCCTGCTTTAATCTTACGGAAGACAATTACGCTCACAATATTTTGTTTGCTACTTTAACAACAAAGGAATAACACAAGGATACCGTAGGACATTCCAGTTCATAACTAGATGTTAAATGTTAGTCCGGAGTCACACCAGTTAATATACAAAACTGCTCAGGGAATTATCGACGGCACCCACCACCCTCTGGCCTCTCATTCATGGACAAGGGATACACGTGTTCTTCTCGGAATCTGAATATGCGACAGCCAAATCAAAGACAAAAACGTATCTTTTATTCTCCAGCGCTCCCCAACCAGGCGGAAACGCGACACAAGGCATTTAAAACGCCACTTGTTTTAACTGTAAAACAATGTTATACTCTTAGTGTCTCTAGGGGAACGCAAAGCAAGGTTCCAGCATTCTCTGTGGATGAACACAGTGGTCGTACACGAAAAACGTCCATCAATAAGCGGTTCAAATGAGGAGTGCTTCCCCAGACCCCGTGCTCGTCTTTCACTGTCAAACCAGACTGACGTGTCATTTGTACAGAGCTCTCACAGCCAAGTTGCAATAAGCAATGAAAGCAGGACAGAGGAGGGAAAGGAAAGTAAAACGCTGTAGAGATCAAAGCTAGACGCCAGAACAAAACAAAGGGCTGGGGGGAAAATATATATATATATATATATACACCCAGTCTGCCAGCCTTTGTTTTTCTTTGTATTAAAACTTGATTGTTTCTGCAGAACAAAAACAACAATAGTGATCCTGTCAGAGAGGTTTGTTCTGCCAGTGTTGGTCACAGGCACAGGGTCCGCTACAGCGTTGTGAGCAGTCGGAGGAACCGCAGCCCATTCCTGGAGCCCAAACCCACCAAAACCCCAGTACCCCTCGCTTCCTCACATTCCCACTCTGACCGCGAAGCTGACCGTAACTGACCTGACAAACTCAGCCCTTCACAGGGAAGCTCGTTTAACTGGACAGAATGATTTCAATAGGGTCATTTAAAACCCTATTGAGGCTCCATGGTCCGCTTGCTCAGAATCAACCCCGTTGCCCAAAATGTGCTCATGCAAAAGATCAAGTAAAGGTGATGAACACACTTACACACAAGTGGGTGTCCGTGAATGGCATACAGACACACACACGCACGCACCTTCAGAACAGATCCGTATTCACAGCAAACACGGGACGAATTAGAAAACCAACTGCTCAGCACGATTAATCAGCTCTTGCCCGTTTTTTCAAAAAAAGAAAGATTACATATCTTTACCATCCTCACAGGCCATTTAGTAACGACTCCTTCTAGGCCCACAAGGAAAGTACTATGTAAAATATATATAAAACCCTTCTGTAGCCATCCTGAAGATAAAGTACCCACTGCTGCATGCTTGGGGCCTAGAAGTATGTTTATTAAACATGTTTGGAATTGTGTGGTAGTGCCTGGGGACTCCCAGTGGGTTGAAAGACTCGAACCCACGCGAGTGAATCAAGCATGCGCACTGAGGAGGACATCTGCCTCGAGTGGTCTTTAATTTGACAACATTGCATCGACGATTGTAGATTTCTGGTGTGCCTGTTAAACACGCCATGGAGAGAAAAGTAATGACAAATGAGTGAAGGGGTTAAATTCACTCAATCACAGCCATTCACGTTTCTAATAATTTAAATTATTAAATTAACCTGACTCCATGGCCACTTGTTTGAGTTGGAGAACCTGGGAAGGCGGCACGGTGGGGAGAGCTCAGGTGTCTGAAAGGCCCTCAGTTCCCACGCTTTCTGACACCTGTGTAGCCTCTGTTAACAGAGACTGCCTCTTGATGGTTACTGGAGCGCTCGGTCACATACATCTCTGCACAAATGTGCTCCGGAAATGGAGATCATCACCACCATGAAACAAAAGACTCCAATGATTAATCCTCGACTGCTGCCACATACAGGATCCCTCCGATGCAACTGCACAGGGTAAGCAAATACGTTTCTCGACTGAGAACACACAGCTGCTGATGCATCATCGAAATCCACACACTCGACGCTCTGGATCCTGAAACTGCCGCCATCACGTTTGATCAGGGCCCGACGCCCGAACCTCCAGCATGCTCTCCGACGCAATTCTGCCCACAAAGAGCGCGAAAGTGCGCCTACCTGATCCTCAGACAGCTGGGAGATGTGGTTCACAGCGGCATAGGACTCAATCTTGGGGTTGAAATGGTTGATGATTGCCCTAGGGTGAAGGAAAAAAAATTAAAAATTCAAGCAAAAACTTTTTGCCAAGAAAGAATAGTTAGAGTATTTACTAAAGCCATGTCATCACCAGTATTAATATATTTAAACCTCGGTTAGGGTTTTTAGCGACCCAATCCTTAGGACTGCTTTTATAGCCAAAGGCAGAATCTCCCCTGCAGAGAGACGTTACCAAAGCCGAGGGAGAACCAGGGTTGGACAACTTGGCCATTTCAGGCAGGCTGATTAAGTGCGCTCATATGTCCCGTTGACTAATGGGGCTATAAAGCCAGCTGGCGTTTGTCATATCATTGGCTTTTAAAAATGGCTTGACAATCCCCGTTAGAAATACACTGCTTAACTTTTCATTGCTCCTGAATGAAACGGAACGCCTCTAGGTGTTGCCGAACCAGTTGTCTATACACCCAAAACATTTGCGGATTCAGATGAAAGCCGTTTGGAAAGGCCGGCATCTCTGCAGGATCTTAAATCTAAACATTCGTGCAGCAGGAAGTGCTACTGGTGGTCAGATGGGGCTGCTCAACACACGCTATTCATCGCTGTCAAGCCAACCGATCACTAGGTAAATCGCACCAACGGACCCCAACCGATCACTAGGTAAATCGCACCAACGGACCCCAACCTATCACTAGGTAAATCGCACCAACGGACCCCAACCGATCACTAGGTAAATCGCACCAACGGACCATTCCCCCGGGTTCACTTCAGCAACAGCGGACTCGCGTAATCCAGGCTCAAACGTTTCTAAATGGCAACCCAATGAGAAGAAAGCAGCAGAAGAAATCTGAGTTTGACCCCGATTTTTTGTTGCAGTGTTAACTAAAGTGCCGGCGCTTAACATTGGTCCAATTTCCTATTCTATTTAAGAGTGGTTTAACGACTCTTTAATGTCACTCTTTTCTAAAATCATAAGCAATAAAAGTCAGGTTGGGGGATTAGTATCGTATCCGTCTTCACATTAAGAGGCAACCTTTAATTTTGTATAAATCCCGCAGTGAAGCACTCAACAAGACGACACCGTGTTCGCATGAGGCTTTTCTTCAGCATTAACCCACAGACGTTCCTCATCAAAATCTCGTGGTGTAAAAATGTCACCGAAACACGCGAAACATCCCGCCGTTAATGAAAAGACGTCCAAGGTGCGCGGCGGCGCTCCCCCACGTTCATTAGCATTCTCTCCCCGCATTCAGAAACCTGGTTGTCTGCCTTGCTTATATCCCATCTAATTAGCGCCCCGCATTAGCATCCATCAGCGAATTAACTTGTGTAATTATGATCACAAACAGCCTCGGCTTGGGAACGACAACAGCTCAACTCCGTGGCAGTGACTTCCGGGCTATAGCTTTTCTTCAACGCGTGGTGAACCGCGTCTCGGCTCGCATAACTATATTTGAATTAGGGCCGCGTCACCATTTGGCTTTTACGAGCCCCCGCTAACTGCGCACACAGACCTTCCATTAGGGCTCATAAATTTGAAGCTTCTTGGCGAAGCAGCCAGGGCCTTTATCTCCCCCATGTGACCAGACAACTCGAGTCCTGTGGGAGCGTGTGGCCGTCGCTTCCCATCAGTCAACCTCCCCCATTAAAATCCATTCCTTACACCCCCCCCCACCCCCCCAATGAGCCAGTGCCTGAGCTGACCACGGAATGACCCCTCCATTTTGTAGGTTCAACTGGAAGCTCCACATTGTGGAGTGTTTTTGCCTCTCAAGTTCAGCCATGGGAGGGTTTATCAATGATCGCCACCCCCTGTTGCTAAATGAGAAAAGAGTAGATCATAAAAGTAAACAGACCGACATACATGAATCTGGGCAGTTCATGCCAAGTGTTGCAAAGGAACAGGAAATTCCTCAATGAGCTGAGAACATTTCCACTCTTTGGGGATTGCGTGGGCATCAATTCAAAGAGACAAACGAAAAGATGTAATTCAATTTCACCTCTGGAGAGAATATGCAGTCAGGCAATATACGCCAGCACGCCACTAAAATGCATGAGTGCATTTGTGCATAATCTGCGGACCACAGGAGACACCAGCGCGTCAACAGGCATGACTCCTCAGGTCACGACACCGCCTACACTCCCCCCAGGGACACACCTTCCCTGGCGGCCGTTTCACACAGCTCTCCATTCCCGCGTTTCCCCATCCCAATCACTCTTCTTTCCCTCGCTGTTGGCAGGCTGACGGCCACCCACGTGAAAAACGCTGAACGCTTGTTTCTGCATTTACCCATCATTTCCACAACACGTGATGCCTTCACCGTCGTTTCCTTCTCCGACATTCTCAGAATGACTCTCTTCCACTCAGAGGTTTACAGTCCATGTCCTTCAGTGAACCGAACCAAATGTTTCATTCATCAAACGTGATTTTACTAAATAGGTAGGTACTTTTTATAATGTATTTTTTATTAAAATAAACAGCTCAAGCATTAAATAAGAGCCTGTAGACGTACCCAACGGGACTGAACGTAATTACTAACCCCCGGACTACTTTAAGCTAACCACAGCTACTTCAGCAACCTCAGGAATTATAAATGAAATGTTCCTATCCGCCCACCGATCGTTCCAAGACATTGGTCTGCCTACACTAAAAGGCAAGCGCTGGGTTTAAGTTAGGTGAATCTATCGGCAAGCAAAAAGTTCAGGGCCTTTTACCGGAGTACATTACACCTTCTTAAACACAAACGAGGGTACGCCCACGAGCAGCAAAAACCGCGGATGTCGGAATATACTCTGACTCAACAACCAAGCACCAGGCCGTGGGTATCCAAGGCAACAGGAAAAATTCATTAAATAACATTACTGGCACACAAGACAAACCCCACACAAAAAAAGAAACCTGTTAGGAATGCGTGACAGCGTTCAAGTCCACTGCAACGCAAAGGTGCTGACTAATGCCGTGTCCCAAATCTCACAAGATTTAATGTGGAAAAGCTCGGTTCTGGGACCGGTTTTACTGTTGCTCAACCACCAATACACATTAGGACAATCCTGATGAGCTCCACAGAGAAATGTTTTCACACAAAAAAAAAAAACACTGATCCAACCATAATAACTGAAGGGGTAAGGGCATGAAAGAAACTACTACCAGACAGAACCAGGGCGGTTCTTTGATTAAGGAACCAAAACAGAGGTGCTTCAGAACTAGGCCCAATTCAGGGGATTTCATCTACAGATGCCCACAAGGTAAGTCAAGTCCAGCACGGATTCAGTTTCTCCCCCAAATTAGTCCATCAAATATAATCCTCCTTCGATTATTATTAGAACACTGTTGACGAATGGGAATTTGCAGAGAAAAAATGAAAATGCTAAATCACACTTCCTAGTCAGTGACAACCATTTAATGCACCGTGGCTGACATAAAGCAGGGTTTCTGTGCCGGTCACACTTTCCACAGCAACTTTACATCTCACTTATCAATAAATGAACTGTTACTCCCCCCGTTTTATGCACAGCATTATCTCCATTGCTAATAACCACAGCAGAAATTACACCATCAAATTCATCAATATTAAAGTTCCTGGAAACCCACAGAGCCGATTAATTGAGCAATTAACCAATAATTGATACGCCGTTAAAATCCTTAATAAATACGCTCCCCCCTGCTACAGTACCCCAGTGCCAAGTGCCAGTCACGGGCAGAGGATTTACGAACAGACCTGCACCGTTTGGCTAATTTCAGGGTGGTTTCGAAAGGTTTAAGAGCAACGCCGAGACAGCCTGCCCTCCGGTCTTCGCTCCAGGTGTCTAACAACCGGAAAGCTCACAGGGGACCCCTCCATACCAAACTGTCCATCAAAAAAACCCTACAAAAACCCACAGCACCTTTCGGAAGGTAGGAAATTAGACGAAGGGTAAGAGTGGGGTGGCACCAGACCCATTTTTGCGAGCCAACGTCAGCGAGGCGGAGAAAACCAGTCTGCAGTGACATTTGTGGCAGGAACCGACATAAATCGATCAAACTGAAGCCAGGAGCCAAATGACTCTAGTCCTGCTCCCGCCCTGCCTCCCCGCACTCTGCCACAGAATGACTGTCAGGGATTAGCCGTCACTGTTGATCGATGATAATGACCACAGACCTAATTACGCCCCTGCCCCGAGTAGTTCTGAGCTGGTCTTGCAGGCCACTGATTGCCGCCTAAATTAATCCCTGAATTCAATTGGCTGCGCTTTGTTCAAGCGGACCCGAAATGACAGGTTTCCAAGCAGAGTTTAGCACTAAATTTCCTCCAGTGCCGTGGTTAATAAAAAGCACTAATTCTAGCCATTGAAAAAATTCCACCACACAAAGAGTGTCCTGGGTAGCAATTTTTACATACTCAGGTTAACAGAGATTATTACTACAAATATAATATATGCATATATGTTTTTGTTGGCTGAAAAAAAACAATATTGAACTGTGTGCACACTATAATAAAAGGTAAATTATTCCAACAAATGAAATCTTTTGCAGCACATCATCACAAACACATCATAAACCCCCATTCGCTCAAAATGAAGGGTTCGGTGGCCACCAGTTAAACCCCTTTCTCTTGTAAGATTCTAATTTGCAAGAAGGATCAATAAAATCCTGATCGCAGTGCTCAGGAGAGAAGCTGAACCAGGACTAATAGAAGTCTCATGGGAGTAAGCCAACTCTGCGTCAACATGACGAGGAGGTAATGAGTTAAGACGGCGCCATCAAAACGGAGCCGTCGCACCCAATCGCCACGCCCCGCTGGGCTGCACTCAAGGCGGATCAGGTGCGCTGACAAACGCGGGCGCCGGCGCGGACGCGGCAGGGCCTGGTTTCGGGACAAGCTCATCCCTGCAGAGGAGCGGGACACGGAGGAGAGCCCGTCGCAGTGCACCGAGAGGGCAGTGTGGCGGGTTACGCGGAAATTCGGGTACGCCGTAATGTTCGCACTCCCACGCAGGATAACGCGCCTGTCGCCGAGAGAAACTCTATTCAACGGCGACACCGCAGACAAATAAGCCTGGTGCATGAAAAGGATGGAGAGCCCTCATAATCTACAGGCTAATAGATCCTAAACCAATTTAGTCTTAAAACAGCAGGTCGTTCAGCCCTGCTCCAAGCTTGCTGAGAGACATATTAGACCTCCGCCGCTGCTCAGAAGCACTCCTAAATGACTGGGAGGTCAGAGAGTCTCCCCTCTGCTGCCCTGTCCCATCAGCCCGAGCTGCACGGGGGGCGACGCTCGCTCCTACGGGACAGGCGCTGCCCAGCACGGCGGCCCATAGCGGACAGCTGCTCGGTATTAATTAACTGAAATACAGCTTTAGTTCATAAAATGGCCTGAAAAAAAACATCTATGAATAGAACATCAGAACGTGAATTTATCAATGAACCCCCAGAAGGCACAAAAACTTGATCCTACTTCCTTCATTAAATAAATTAAAGAGGGTGTAGAACCTCTGATCATTAATTTCACCCCCTGTCGCAGCATAGGTGTGAGGGATTCCTCCCTGCAGGCCAGTGTCGGTTTGATCAGAGGACAGATCCGTCACGCCAGCCTGGAAGGGGCGGAGTCTCTGCTCAGCACTGCCCTGCCCCCCCAACCCCCCCCCCCCCTCCTTGCAGCCTCTAATCTCCCATTCCTCACGCCAGCTCAGTAACGTGATAGATGATTTTTCAGCTTGGGGTAAAACCAACAGTCCAGCAGTTTCTACAAACAGGGTTCAGACGCCCGCACAGGATCTGACCCTCCCACCTGTTCCTCATAATTACAAAAATCTGTGTCCTACAGCAGTTGCTCTTTGAATATCACTCAGGAACCAGCTAGAGGAGAGAATCAGGAAAGGGTTCCGGCCGGTTTTCAGTTTCGGTGTGCTTGGGGTCGACTGGCCCCTACCTGACGTTGACCAGCGCATGGGTGACCTTGCTGGCAGGTTCCTTCCACTGGCCAGCGTTGGTGGAAACTCTCAGCACTGAAACACACAGAACATTAAGTGTTATCAGAGAAAACGCTCTTCCTCAGGACAGCTTTTCGGTTTGGGTTTTTTGCCTCCGCACTTCGGAAAAGCCGCTCTGTGCCTGAGGAGGCGAAAACCTTTTCGTTGTCAGGACCTTTTCACTTCACGCCGTTTACAAAAAGGGATCCAATCGTTTCTCGCGTGGGAACTGTCACTCCTCGTGTTTTGACATTTCACATATAAACAGCACTTCCAGCTGAATGCCGTCCACAAGTCAATGAAATGTGACGGCTCTTGTGAGTTTGGGGCAAACTTGCTGAGAGGAGGGTGCTGGGAAGCGGTGACGGAGGCCTGAGCAGGGGGGGGTGGGTGTCGGGCCCCGGGAGTGACGTGCGACGGGTGTAGAGGAAGAGGAACGATTCCCCACACAGCGCCGTTCACCCCACATCCTCCCCACAATCCCCTTAAGCAGCTCCAGGTCCGCGTCTGGTCGTCAGACACGCCAATAACCAGCATCACCCAGCAAAGTTGCAAAAGACCGTGCGAGCAGGTTTTAATGGGGGGGGGGGGGGGGGGGAATAATGTTTAAAACCTAGTGGAGTACGGTACCTCAGAATGGTCGCCCGGGAGAGGACGACAGAAATCGGAGAGTCATATTTATAGGAAGCCCCTGATTAGTGGGCCCAGAGATTTATGCTCCCTTTCAGTGTTGACAATTTCAATTCCAATCGTTTTAATTATGCCAGCAGTGTCTGGCAGTTGACGGATCTTCACTGCTTTATTAAAAACATTATCGTGATGCTAAATGTCAGCTAAATGGACTTACAACCGCATCCTGAAAAACAGTCGTGCAAAAAAGAGACACAGAAGGGACCCGTAACAAATGGCAATCAATGAAGTAATAAACTGTAATCAATTAAGTAATAAGTCTCCTATGGAAACCCATTCCGTCTCCCAGTCTCCTGTTCAACTGAAGAGACATTTATCAGACTTTTAGTGCGAATCGGAGCCATTTCACCCGTGTAAAACAGCCATCCAAATTTTCCTCAACGTTTCAGGCATTTTTATTTATATCCTGAAGCCCAGCGAAAAAAACACGCAGAGATTGAGCAGTTCCAACAAACTCAGTCGAATTCTTCACGTCGTCCCAGGTTAGTCACATAAATTCAGTGATGATTGATCCACTTCAATTCTGGATGTTGTAAACCAGCACACTTGGCATATTTCAGACACATTTATGTCTGATTTATGCTCCCAGGTTTAACATTCTCCAGATTCGGTTTAAAGGTGCTAATGACAGACACATTCCTGAACTAAAACAGACCCCAGTACTAACACAGGCCCCATACGTCACACACACACACCTTATAGTTGTTCCATTTTAAAATGTGCCAGAACTTTTCCTCATTTTGGATGCAAAACATATCACAGACGTTTGAAGCTTTCCCTTTTGAGATTTTATAGCCTTTAACGTTGACTGAGAACGTGAAATCCCTACACACAGCTAGTGTGGAGAGCAGCCCGTATCTCAAATTTTGACCGTAAGTAACATGCAACGGGATTTAAGACACGCAAAACAGTTTCATCAAATACTTTTATAATGGTGCCGTTTAAAGACCATTACAGCAACTTCGGAAATCTTAATGACCAAACGTCTTGGGTTTCAATTAAATGACGAGAAGGGGGGGGGTTATCTGCACATTTAAATCTAATCAGATCTGAGCACCAACACACTACTGCTAAAACACAAAAATTAAAATGAATTTTTTCCATTGTTATTTGGGTAATCTGCTGCTGTTATCTGGGAAGATTCCAGCGAGTGAGCAGGGCACCCCTCCCACCCAGAAACCCAGACCCGGGCGGACCCATTTCCAGCCCGGGTGGAGTGCCGATTTGTTCATGCATTATTCCGCGTACGTTTCTGCGGGCCTTCGCAGTAGCTCACAGCAGCTGTGAATCCCAATAAGGGCCAGAGGCTGTTGTGTCCCAAAAGCTCACGCAGCCAGGCGACCTGACAAGGGGGTTTTCAGAGGAACAACGAAAATCACACGATACCCCAATGATTCAGTGTTTTCATCCCCCTGAGAACAACTCTGATTCTGGGGCAAACACAGAGGGGGCTGATTCTAAAGAAACTACAACACAAACCTTTGATTTTACAGGAGAACAAAATGATAATATTAATAATAACTTTAAAACCTCAGAAATTCCCTCTGAAACCCAGGTTCATGTTCATGTGACCTAGGTCATTTTTTCCCCATTTCAATTTGACCTTAGACAATCAGCGGTTCAAGGGAGGATATTTTACTTAATAAGCCCTGGTTTCCCGCAGTGTGGCTTTAGTTCTGAGAGCAGCACTGTCACAGAAAGGCCATTATGAAGAAATCGAGTAGCCAGCCTTTTAAGGTCTGGCCATTACGAGGGTCATTCCAGTAACGGACGGCGCGCCCGGACAGACTGCGGAGGACATTACCGTAACCTCATCCCCGCCTACGAAAGCGCCGGCTTACCCATGCAGTAGAGATTGTCGAAGACCTGGTGCATCCTGACAATCTCGTAGTAGAGCTCGTCATAGCTGCCGGGTGTGGGCAGGAAGGTGTCCCCATAGGTGATGAACATGTTGAAGAGGTTCACAACCTGCGGGAGAGAAGAGACACAAAGTGTGTGGTGTGACTCAGCCAGTCAGCAGTGCCACCATCTTCCCTTACCCATTCAAATCACGAGAGACCTCATTAACCAGTCAGCTCGACAGCACAATTTGAAAAAAGTTTTTTTATTTTTTATTTTTTTATTTAAAACCTCAGGTTTAGGAAGGCAAAGTGACATTTAGAAGTTAAAAAACTAAATTTCACACAAGTATAAAAGAGTCTGGTCACAGTGGGCCATCGCCACGTGAGACATTTAAACTTAAAGTTCAGCCAAAATTCAGCCTGAAACTAAAGGAAACAGTAAGGCGGAATTCATTACTCATTACCTCACAAATCGACCTAATTTCAAGTCTTTAAATGTTGTAGAAAAACAGCACGCATTGTGTGTCTTCATTTTTAAGGCTGTGACTCAAATAAATACTTTCGGAAATTTAGCATGTACATTTGGCCAATTATTTCTGAATAAGAAAACGGCTGATTGTGGGTATTTGAATTATTCATAAAAATCACTGAATATTCAATTGAGTATTCAAACATACTAATATAAGTTGAAGATGCAAAGTATTTGAGGTCACAAATCAGCACTTGGGTGATCAACATTTAACACTTAACGAATTCCTGAAAACATTTAATTCTGCTCGTGCATTTCAGTGGGAATTGTAGGACTGCTAAAACTAATTTAAAAAGGGCATGTTAAGCTGCTGTTTTCGTAGGCTTGACGTGGATAGGCGAATGCACATTTCTATGGGATCTGGAGACACACATTAGTATGTGCACATCATAATCATTCAACCCCATTAGGCACGCTCGGGAAAAACAGCCACTTCTTACCAGCAGAGCCAAATTAAAGATGTTGTGTTTCGTCAGCAGGGCAGTCTCGTGCGACAGGAGAAACTTCAGCAGGTTAATGAGGGCTGTCAGGAAACAGACATACACATTATTTTACCGTTCGGTTTTTAATCGTTTGTGAGCCAAACAACGGTGACCCTCCCTGCTCCTATGGATTGGTCTAAGCTACACTGTGTAACAGAAGATTTCAAATGAAAGTTTTATACGAAACAAACGGAAAGAGAACACTGTGTTTGGTGGGGGGTTGGGTGCAAGCTTGGAAAATAAAGTCCAAAACGACATAACTTCATGTCTGAAGGTAACATTGCCACTTCCTGCAGCTTTTGGCAGATAACTATGTTTGTGATTGGGCCCAGGAACAGAACCCTGGGAGAATCTCAAGGCACACGAAGACAGAGAAACAAAACAAATCAGTCCGTTATAATGGGCCATCCTTAAACAGCCCCTGAGAGACCGACAGAAGCACGAACAGATGCCCCGTGTGCGGCGCTTCAGTGAGGTCCGGTGGAAAACGCCAGAGAGACGGGAGAACCGGGGCGCTGCCTGTAATTAAGCCGTAAAGGCCAGGTCCGTCAAGACCCGGCTGGCAGAGCAGTGAAGTCGGGCCGGAACCGAACCGTCACTGGGGCTCCGTTATTCATTAACGCAATGTCACACACGCATGCGTGCTAAAGCGGTGTACGTGGGGATCTAGCGGGCCGCGGTACCACGGCGAATGTGGAAAAACAAGCATATCACAGCCTGTTGGAACGGTTCTGTAGCCAAACAACGGTTTGAGCTTGCCTCTGGGCTTAATGAAATGACTTTCCTCACCGAACAGCCGAAGTGCTTCTCCATCAGGGCGCGGATTAGCAACATGAGCCAGAAAGATTACTGGCAGAAGTTTGTTTTCCCTAAATTTGATTTATTGTTGATTTATTTCACTCCAATACTTACCCTAAAACTGCCTTAAACTTCGTCGATTTTGTGCGTCCCATCTTTGTAAAAGTTTTAAAGAACGCGTATCCGCGTGCTGGTTACGCGAACCCCTGACTATCAGGGGAAAGTGAAATCATCCTCAACACATTCCTTTCACCCACTTAAATTTGTGGCCACGGGCACACTTCCACCACCAGCGCCCTCTTCAGGAATGCTCCAAAACGCGTCAAACGATTTCGCTGGATACTGCCGGAGGGGACTCTAAGCGGGAGAAAGGACGGTTTACTGCGACCAGGAAGAACGAAAATCCAGCCCTCATTAAGGCCAGAGCCCCTCAAGGCCATTATCAGAGAAATCATAGCAGTAGTTCAAGCTGTTACGAACTCGGGTGACTTTGTATTTTTCTACCTTCGATAAGTGGAACATGACTGGATTTGAAGCACAATAAGATGATCCAGGGGGAGACGGAACAAGGCCTCGAAATCGTAACTGCAGTTTAACTCACTGATGGTTTCTGAGGGCCCGCATCTCAGAATGCCTTGGGCCAACCGCTGAAATTTCCCCCCACACTGGTCGAAATAATCAAAACGCTGCGCTTGTAAAAACAGCCCAGAGATAAACAAATCAACGGTTTAACGGCCTTAGACTGCAAAAGCAGGGGCTTCCCATCAGGCACTGAGAGAACGGAGGTGCGTGGGAGGCATCCTGCCCAGCAGAACGACCCCAGAGGCACACTGAGATGACATAACCGCAGAGAGGTTCCACTAAAGGCTTAATTCAAGGAGCCTCGAAACGGTGACAAAGACATGATGCGATGTGTAGCGTCACCCATGGAAACGGACAAATGGCCGCTTATGCAGAAATGAGCTAGCAGTAAGCTTGTTATGCTTTCCGGTTGGTTTAACAATCAGAGTTGTTCTCAGGGGGATGAAGAACCTGAATCATTGGGGTATCGTGCGATTGTGTGGGGGACTCGCTTGTCTATGTCTGTGTCAACGAACACTACCTCAAAACGTTCAATTCAGTCACGGTTTAATGCTGAGCTAGTAAATAATGAAACGTGTGTGTGTGTGTGTGTACCTGTCCAGAGCTCCCTCCAGGTGTAGTGCAACCGGATCCGGCATTTTTTCTGATAGCAAATGAGCTTGTGGACCACCTGCACACAGCGCCTGGAACAGAGAAGACAAGCAGGCGCGCGTAAAACAGCGGCGCAAGCACAACGCGCACATCGTTCCCTTGTCAAGTAACAAATGGCTGCTTATTCAGAAATGAGCTAGCAGTGTCATGTTTCGCAGTTAGGTTGTTGCGCTTTCCGGTTTGTTAACAAGTCTACGCACTGCTGTAATTAACATGGATTTTTTTTGCTGGTGTCTAAATTGGACTCATGAGACCAAAACACGGCACGCCGCACCCCTCCCCCCGCCACAGCTGCCATATTGCCACAGCATTGCAGGAACTCTGCAGGATTGTAGCGAATGTCGTCTGTTAGCATCTAGCTGACAGGTGCCATTTAACAAGCTTGTAGGCATCAGCGAAAGGTTTTTTTATCCACACAGCGATTTCGCGGACCAAGGATGAACACAGCATGCACAATCGGAACCTTAAAGTGACTGGGTTCGGGAATGAGACGGTGGGGTTTAACATTCCTCTCTCAAACCCACTTCTTCCTTCTCTTGAGAAACTTTTACAAGGCATCGACAATCGACACCAGGCAGGTGGAACTGCAGGTGGCAGGTGGAGTCCTAGTTCCTGCCGGGGGCCGAGGGGCACGTTCGCAGTCTTTACGCGCAAACTACCCATGCCACCCAACGACGATCCAATCTTCTGCGAGCAACAGCAATTAGTAACATTTCCACAGGAAACAGCGCTCTAATCACAGCATTTGTTACGTTCAGCAGTGGTGGAAAGAGACGGCATGAATCACAGAGAGAGACGAGCCTCGTTTATAAAGTTATTCCAGAATCCGATGGAGAGACTCCATTACCACGATCAAGCCACCCTGCAGTAAACGTGTTACGACTAATGGCCTCTCTGCAGGTCGTCCATCTTAACAATTTCATCGCTGATTTAGATTAAGTGAACACATTCATTGTGATTAAATTCAGAACATTCGCAATTCATGAATCAATACATTAGGTTGTTCAAAATGATCGTTCTCAGCGAGGCAGGTTTTTTCGACAGAAAAACAGACTGCAGTGTCAGCTCTCCCGGTCTGCGACATGCCATCGACACGCCGTCGCCTGCTCTTACATGTAAAGGTCCATGGGAAACTCCTTCATCATGTGGGACACAATGAACTCCACCATCAGGTCTGCGAGGAGAGAAAGAGAGACGGAGTGAGAGAGAGTATGGGCCCGTCCGACAGATCTGTTCTCCCGCCAGTCACGGTTCCCTCCTATCCACTCAGCCGTGCTCTGTCTCGCTCTGGACAGGGCCGTCAATCGCTTTCCCATCGTTTCAGAACAACCTGAAAGCAGCTGCGCTGAAGGCGTTACTCAAACACGCTTGCTGGGCGTTGACAGTCTTGAAAATAGGATGGGAAGTCTGGCAACTTAAATCCTCCCTGGCCGTAGGTATACAACCCAAGAGCTGATGGCCTCGTTGACGGGACGTTTTCCTTTCCGTTTCAGCTACACATCACAATGCAGCATCTGTCTTGGAACGGTTCTTCTGAAGGTCCCGCTCTCTCTCTCTCTCTCTCTCTCAGGGGGTAAAAATGATCGTTTCGCATTCCCAGTGGTGGTCACTCACCTAGTACGGCACAAACCAGGGGTCTGGAGGGGACCTGTTTGTCAGCGGCCTTCTTCCGGTGCCTCATGGGCTGGAAAACACACACACGCACACGCACACGCGTTACACCAACCACCTGGAGCCGGCGGACTAACACACATTGCATTTACCAAGGCGGGCACGCAAAACACGCGCAACGCCAGCTCGTTACACAAACTAAGACTTCAGATATGGAAATTGTCAGTTCAGTGTTATGCCCCATTACCACCATTTACCTTTAAAGAGGCTGTAAAATTACTACCCATAAAGAGGCTGTGAAATTACAACCCGTAATTCCCAGCCCTTCCACAGCTTCATCCTTTTTCAAATTTGGAATCGGCAACCTTTTTTCATCCCAATTTGGGGATGAATCACCAACGGGAGACAGGAAGGTGATGTACTTTCCAGCATTTTTATAGCGCTGGTTCTGTTTCAGTCGCGGATATGCCGTTAGCGCGACCCAGTCCGACGGGGAGACCAATCAGGAGAAGCGGCATAATCTGAACAAATGAAGTGTCGGGTTCCCCCCCCCCCCCATTCATCATTCTCATGTTGACAAAGCCTTTGGCCCTTGCTTGGATTGTGCAGAGCAGCAGAGAGATGAAAAGCCCGGCAGGGGGGAGAGGGGCACTGGACCTTGGCGGCGCTGTCATGGAAAAGTGATCGACTGGGGCACGAAGGCAGCGGCCAGGCGACACGTTTCGGCAGATCTTACCATCCTGTGCAGATTCACTCTGAAGTTCATGTTGTCGTCGTGCAGGAAGGCATTGGCGTACTGATCCTGAAAAGCAGACGGGGAGGACCGTCAGACCACGTCCCCACATCCCCTCTCTTTGCAGAGCTATTCGACGGCGACCGCGGTAGATCTTTCGAGCTCGGGTGGGCAGAAGGCCCAAAGAGTTTGCAATGGAACCAGAACTTTTTTGATCAGACTGTGGAGATAAGAATAAGGGAAACAACTTGACAATTACCTGGAGGTTACGCAGTGTTACAGTGTGGGCATGGGGCCTACCTCTGCAATACAGGTGAGAATGATGAGGCAAAGCTTGGCACTGTTGAGTCTGTGTTCATCTGCAAAATTAGAGGAGGAACATTTAACCTCAACATTAAACTGAGGTCGGCTGCAGGGTTCCATGCCCACATGAACAGCCCTTCCATCGTAGCCTAAACCGACTGAAACGGGGCGCGCTCAGTGGCCGACAGCGTGCGGACGGTAGCGGAGCACTCGCCTTTGGTGTCCTGCATGACAATGGAGGAGTACTTGAGGAAGATGATGAGGAGGTTACTGGTCTGCAGGCCAGGGTCCAAGGGCAGCTCGGGGGAGTTCATCACTGGAACAAGACAAGTATAAGGCAGACAGACAACCGTAACTAAAGGTGGGGCCCGCAGAGCACAGCTGGTTGGACTGGGAACATGACATTGCAGAGGTACATGTAGAGCCAACTACCACGCCTTGGGGTGATAAAAATCAGTGCACTCGGTGAATATCTCCCACTTCTTTCTGAGACCAGGTGAGAAAAATTTAATCATAAGAGGGACAGGCATCCAGAGGCCTGAGGCAGAATATTGCAATGTGGCAGAATTGAATTTCAACCAATTAAAACACGGTTCTATAATAAATGAAAGGATTCAAATATTCAGAATCTGCTATAAAAGGGGGAACCGTCAATATGTTAAAGCATTGTAAATTTGAGCACTTTAATTGGCCGGATAAATCCACCAATCAAAGCTTCATTTTATTTATATCTGAACCCTTAGTCTTTTAACCCTGAATATATAGGCTATGCCAACGGCTGTTAAATAACAGATGAATTATGTAATGAGACTTTCGGTTGGGCCGACATCATCTTTGGCGTGCCGTGCGTCGTGATGCCAGGAATAGCGACGGAAACTTCTCTTTAGCTTACCGCTCCAGGCCGTAATAAGATATTTATTGGCCCCCCTCACCAGATAAGTACTCCATATCCACTTGTGTAACCTCATTTGTGCTTTTCTTTTCTTTTCTTTCGCTCACCAGCTTATTGAATTTTTTAACAGCGCAGGGAGGATCAAATATGGATGATAAAAAAAAGATGTGTTTGGGGGTAAAGTATTCAAAACTTGGTTCTCTCCTTTAGTTCAACTCCTAGAGTCCTCCCAAGTCTGCGTGATCTGAGCCATGCAATCAACAGCAATCCATGTGCTTAAGTAACCACACGCGTGGTGAACCGGGTCACAGCAGAGCATCGAGCTGAAACATACGTGCCTTCAGAGGTGAGCGTTAGCCTGTTAAGACCACAGCTTTCCAGGGTAAAAAAAGGTAAAAGCTGGAGGTCACAGGGCACTACTCACTGTCCAGGGAGGGAGGAGTTGTGCCCAGCGGCGTGGTGGGCGTGGTGGGCGCTGGAGACGAGGGAGTGGTTGCGATCTCAATCTCAGGGTGACTCTGCAAATCGACCCAAAAAAAACGATTTGGGACACGGGACCAAATTCACTGCACAGAAGATATGGTCGTCGTGAAACAGACGTCAGCTACAAAAAAAGCTTCCCTGTAACAGTAACTTGTTCATTTCAGGGCACATTCGCTCCTCCCTCCACAACAACCGCTGTTCATTTTGCCTCTTTAAATAAAGTCCGGCGGTGGCGGCGGCGGCGTCAACCAGCCAGCCAGAAGCACACACAAGCAGTCATTATTACGGCTTTTCAGACTCACTTGAGCAAGAACGGCGATGAAGTTTCGGTTTAGGTGCACCGCCTCGTACAGAGCCAAGAGGATCGCCTCATTGGTCCTGACGGGGACAAAGAAAGACATGGGGTTTCAACCGGTTCAAGTCCCAGGGACGTGGACCCTTCAGTTAGCCTGAGCTTAAAGTGCTGAAATGCTTCAGTAAATATCCATCATTAGGAATGGGCAATATGTTCAATTGTAAATCGTAAAAGTGGCTCTGCATAGGAAACAAACAAACAAACACAGGCAGTAGTAGTATGACTCAGAATATGCGTTTACCAATTGCCTTTTACTACAAACGGGTTGATGAAAACAAGGTTCTCGTCATCAGAGTAGCCCCAATAAGAAACCATTAAGAAACCCCTGTGAAGCGCATGTGAGCTGAAAATTTAAAGCAGATCCTAAGAAAACAAGGCTAGTAACCCAAACAGCTTACAGATGTTCAGACTGATGAAAATTACCTAGGAGACATGCTGAGAGGAGCGGTCAACCTCACATTCAGAGCACCATGGTAACTCTGATTGAGCTTCGACGAGGTGGAAATGAAGGATGAAAGGGATTCCCACATTCAAATAGACTTAAATCACATCTAGTGGACAGATCTTGGGAATTTAATGACCACCGCCTCGTCCCCACAACTACAAGGCTAGTCACAGCAGGGCTGCTGAAATAACCAGGGCATAGCTCGGACTATAAATTGGTCCCACCTTACAAATTTTTTTGCCACTTACTGCACGGTTATCTTCTCTTCTGCGTCAGCAATGAACATACTGCCCACCTGTGGAGAGCAACGTGTACTGCAGTTAGAAAAAAAAAGAAAAGGCAAAGCTAACCAATCAAACTTGGTGCCAATGGCGATGGATTCAATAAATAATGCAACACTGAAACTCATTATGTAGATGAAATGAGTGGTCGCTCCGTATTACGAGTTATTGAGACATACATTAATTTTAATTGCTGAGCGACAGACCGTATTTTAACGGCCTCGCGGTTACAACGGCAGACCAGAGGGCAGGATGCACTGGTATAAGTCTAGCCAGTGACAATCTAGTGAAAAGTTAAATGTCAAAGCAAATGTCACAGCTCCATTCAAAGATATACATTTCTCACCACATTTCTTTTTAAAGGACTATTGTTTCCTTGCATACAGGCAACTGAACATAATTCTTTCAGAAATGAGCACCTTGCCCCACTCGGCGTGACTCTGCAGAGACCTACTTCATCAGCGCCACGTTTAAGAAACAAACTGTAAACTGTATGTGCAGAGTGACCGAAGAAACAATACGCTTGTCTCTTTCGACAAAATTCTTTATCTGAATGGCTTCATAAATCCATGTAAAACATTAGCCTGAACATCTGCGGGGTGGCCAAAAAAATAACAATAATATTATTCTTATTATTAATAATGCATTTCTGTTGTTATAAAACAGCTTGTGTTTTAAGCTGTCTTTTTGGAGTTTCATGTCTGGGGAGAATTCACTGCTAGAGAACATTAGACAGACACAGAAGCAGGCCTGAAACCGTGATTCAGAACTCGTGCACACATATGAGAGAGGGCGTTCCCCTGCCCTTTCCAAAAGGGTGATTTATATTCAGCGGCACAGAAAGAGCTCGCTGCCTCCAAGACCTGGTGAAATGAAGTCCGGGTGTGGGAGTCATGAATACAAATGGACCAGACCCCCCCCAAATCAGGATTTTCCCATTACTGACGCGACCCCTGGGGGTTCCGGAGTCTCCACATGGCAATGTGACACATGAGAGCTGCTTTCCAGTGAACGCACCATTTACATAACCATGAAGCCAAGCTTCACAGAGGCTGCACTGTGTGAGGTCATAGCTTTTTTTTATCTATTCTTCATTGCCAGAAAATGTAAGAAATGCAATCGCAGCCCGTTCCTGCTCTGCGAGGGCCCGCGCTGCGCTGCTGGGTGGACAGGCGCAGAAACAGCAACACAAAGGACTGCTGCAGCCCAACAGCCGCTAAAGGACAGCACTTGCAGAGAAAAGAGTTATGATAACGGGAGGATCTGAACATGACCTTACAAGTTACGGGAGTGAAAAGGGTCGGTGGTGGTGATGGGCTTAACACAGTCAAGCTTTAAAAATGTGCTTCTCCTGTGTGGTGTGCAGTGAGCCCTGCCCCCCAGGGGCCTTACCATGTTGGTGAAGGCAGAGAAGAAGCCTCCCTGGGTCTCTTCCTCTTTGTCCTTGTACTGTCTGTGAAGGACAAGACGAAGAAAGATCACCATATCAGTGTCTCATCACGGCGAATCTCTGCCAGGCGAGGGGAAATTCCTCAAGTCGCTTCCAGATCAATTCATTCATTACAAGCCTAGACCGTTTCCTCTCCCGTCAGTTGTGTTATATTTTAATTAAACACGCCTGATGACAAATCACATTTAACCAACCCCAAACCACCTACATTAATGAATACATACAACCTATGAAAGCTATATGAAAGACGGCAGTACCTCCTGCCTAGGGACAGAGAAGGATTGCTACCATTGCCATTCTTTAATCCATTAAGGACTTTGAGGGGTAATATTCTGCAGAAAAGACCTGGTGCTGTTGAGGTATTCCCTTCCGAGCCCCGTGTCTGGAACAAGCTGTGTGGACAGGAGTTGACGAGTTTCCCTCTCTGTAATAATCCTGTAATAATCCTGAACTCCAGCCCTAGTTATTCTTAACACAACATGCAGAGGACACTTTTATCCAGTACGGGATGGGACGGGAAGCTTTTTCATCCCTGTAACGCATTCAGTTCCGAGTGGGCTGAAGACAAACCACACGGGGGGGAACGCGCCGCCGCTTTCCTGGTGGGCCATTTATGACCATTCCGCTTCAGCAGACCACAGCAATGATTACTCTACGGCACCAAGAGTCTCAACCGTTCACTTCTCGCAAGAAGGAGTTCACAGCCAAACCTATGGCGTGGACCAGATGAAGCCCTACGAGCTGGAGTTTGGCGGCTCGAGTCCGGCTCATGTCGTTAGCCGATTATGACCCGGAAAGCACATCTGTGGTGCCCAATTGGCAGACCGGCGCATGGGACGGGGTGGGTTAAACTGACTGGGCTTCTCTCTCGTCTCATCACGTCTCGTCTCGTCACGTCTCTCCTCACCTCGCCTGTCTCGCCACGTCACGTCACGTCTCGTCACGTCACGTCACGTCAGTAACGACCATCTCCCACCAGCCTCCAGGGCATGTATAGGGTTGAGGTGCCACCGAGAGGCACGTGCCTCTCCACTGATAGGCGTCGACCTGCTCGTGTGGGCTGTGCGCGATGCATTGGTGCAACTGCAGATCCC